>APFE030463435.1:24934-67042 GCA_000404065.3 Pinus taeda | reverse complement strand
GAAAGACACCTCTCTAGAAGATGCAACTTGGGAACCAACCACTATTCTGCAGCAGTTTCCGCAGCTTCAGCCTTGGGGACAAGGCTAGTCTTAAGGGGGTGGGCATGTTAGGGTCCCACCCTAACCCCCTTATCTATGTAATGGGACCACGTCATAGTCAAGAGTCAATAAAGCCCATATTAATAATTGTAAGTGGTTAATCCGCAATTAATTACGGAACCACAGTTAGTTGCAAATGGGTCGTAGTATTAGATAGATGGTATTAGTAATACGCGGTATTGGCCCGTGGTATTGCACGTATGAGTCATATATAAAGGATAGAAACTCCCTGCGAGGAGTATCGGGTCTTATTTTGTAATCGAGCTCTGCTCTATTGGAGGTTTCCCCCTCGAAGAGGCAAGTGAACATTACTCTCTGAATAATAAATTCATTACTATTCTGTGTTCTGGGTATCTTTTCTTCACATATTCTGTGTTCTGGGTCTCTTTTCTTCGCATATTCTGTATTTGGGTATCATTTGTAGGTTAAGAGCATAACAGTATAGCAAACCATCAAAGAGACACTTTAACAAAATTTTTGATGAAGAAGTTCACCCCTCATGGGCTACATCTCTTTGGTCCAGCTTCCATGGCTTGGGCCTCTGTATTAGCTCAATGTGGAAAAAAATGTTGTTTTACAAAGCTCTATGGCTCCTGATACCTACACCAATGTGTTCAGAATGTCCAAATTAGCTAACACCTCTTTCTGAGCCTAATTTGGTCAAAAATTGACTTCTTTATGGCTCAGTCAATCTTTTCCTAGAAAAGCTCCGTTAAATCTAGAATGACTCTAGTTAGCGCACTAAATTTGGGGGCACCGCCAAATCCTCCATCAGATTAAACTAAGGGTTAACTGGTTGTTAAATAGTGCTTAATTATTTAAACCCAGATTAATTAATTTAAATCTCGCAATTAGCACAAACCGCAATATTTATATCCGGCAATTTTGGTGGGGTTTTCACATGTGATGGTTAACATCACATTAACCATTGGAGCTGGAACCATCGAAGCATTGGCCGTTAGGGGTTATGGTATTGCATTCACATGTGGAATCAACAAACCGTCGCAGATTTGTGTATTGTCAATTGTGCTAACCGTTTCATGTTACAACTCTTGTGTTCACATGTTAACTCTCGCAGTGTTGTGGTATGCTGAAGCTGTCGGGTTAACATAATTGTTGTGGTTTATAACATTGCATTCACATGGAGGAGGGTTGGCCTGCACGTTGGCCCTCCCCTAATTGCCCAAATTCATACCACTTAAATTTAAATATATGCGGAGTTGTTACATGGTAAGAACCACCCGGTAGAGCAGGTGGTTAAGGCATATGGTTTGTGTGTAGGAGGTTATGGGTTCAACCTCGACCTCCACCATAATATTTTGGCTCCACTGGGTAAACTGCCAAGGCCTTTGGGAGGTGCCATGTGGAATTCTTCCATTGGTCCATAAATAAATCAATAATAATGTGCCAACACACCACCTATACAACCCAACTAAACAATGCCACTTGTCCATCCATGATTCGCCATTGACAACCGTTGAACATGCCTAGTCACGTACCACATCAACAGTACGGACTGTTGACTATGCAGTGACTAGGAATTTTGTTTTTCAAATTTCGCCTATTTAGAAAAGTGATCATAACACAATAACTTGCTCATATGAACTCAGTTTTCGATGAAACAAGTTGCATTAGGGTCGTTTTCCGAGACAGGCGTGGTCGTTCAGGTTTCGAGCCATTCTGAAAACCTTGATTTTTGAGATAAATACTAAGCACCTGAACAATACACATCATAGGATCAACATAAATTTCAGTTTTCATTGCAACAAGTTCATTCGTTATGGTTTTATGTCACATCAAGGTCACATAAGTTAACTTGCATATGTTATACTATGCTTGTTACACAAACGATAGAACATAAGTCACTTTCATAAAGGATCAGTGCCTTACAAACTTCTTGCCATAAATATTGTCATGTACTCATGTTTTTGTCAAGGGTATTGTTATCAGTTCAAGATTACTATCACATCAAAGATGCTACATATCACAAGTCCATTGTCCCAGCTACACTTCTTCTCACATATGCATTCCAAAATCATTGTCTTCTAAAGCATTGTTTCACTATTACATTTGGATAAAATCCCTTTTGATACTAGTTGCAATATTGCTCTAATACTTATGCAACAATAATTAGCATAGTCAAACAGCTTTGTCTATTAACAAGTACACATCAATGTAGGCAGTACTATTGTAAAATATGCCATTGTTTGTCAAACACTATTGTCATAAGGCAAGCCACACAGTGTTTTCACTATCCAGATCCCACAATTTCTTACTGAAAGTATACTTTACCCTTTGAAGGTTTTGATGATGAAATTATAGACTCCTACCACGTGTGCTACTTCATAGGTATTTAATAAGTTATCCTTTCAACCTATAATCTCAAGCTACTCAAAAAATCTTGAATTCTTGGTGACTGAGAAATATATACAATACTTTTATTTTATTTTCTCAAAGAAATGATTTTCTACTACATAAGAGGAGGAAAATTGGTTGTCACCTAACCTTCAGATTCTACCTTCAAAAAATAGAGACTCTGATTGTGTCTATACAAACATTTGTAGAATTAAACCATACCTCAAATAAAATAGTCCTTTGAGAAAGGTTGGATTTATTTCCTTGCAAATAGGTATAAGGATGTAACTCGCAATCTATTATTTATGCTTTGATCCGAACCTCAGGACTTGTTGGAGACCGCAATAAATTCAAAGATTACATGACATTCAATTCCTTCAAAATGGGTCAAATAATTTTTAGACTTGAACTTATATTAGTGTAGGCATAGGTTGTTGGAAATTATGTTAGTCACAATGATGCCCTTATTATGCACATGTGCTAGATCAGAATTGTTTACAATGATTACCACAAGGCTAGAAGAATTGTACCAAAAATCGCATATAGATGTACCCAGAAAATATTGAAAATACAACCAACTAACCACAAGATCCTCGCCCATTGATCCTCACTTGTTCTGTTATTTGACTCCCTAATAAGAGCCACAATAATAGAGCATTCATCACCTTATTTTTAGTAGCCAACATACTTTTAAACAATCCCAAAATAGAACACGGATTGCCTAGAAATATGCTTAAAGATACCTCAGAACTTCGTTGCTTTTGGCCGAACTTGGAGATGAAAATAACTCAATCAAAACCCTCAGCCCAAAAAAAAGAAGGTTTTCCCTCTTCGTCTGATGTAACAGTCTCCACACAGGCCGAAAATTTTAGAGTATTATTTATCAAATCACATTCATTTTGTGCACTATGGAATATATATTGGATGCTCCTTTTATAGATAATGGATTGGATTCTAAGGGTAGTCATTGGAGGAGTTTAAGGAGGGAAATATCCTTTTTAAATTTAATATGCATTTAGGATGAAGTCTTAAGGATAGATCGTTCACTTATTTGGAGATTGGAATTTGAAGTCTTGATGAAGTCCAATGCCCCTTGTAATTTCAAATAATGTTTGAGGTGCTCTATAAAATATTTAACCAAAAACATAAAATAAAATCTTTCTTTCTTGCTTTTAATAATGGCCTATCCAATGTAAAGGTGCCACATCACCATCCTTGTGGGGTTTGTGCCCACAAATTAGGTCTTTGACTTGAAACTAGCATAACTCACAAATTGTGAATAGCCACATGGTGTACTTGATCCGAATTGGATCATTATATTGTTTGTCATCCATCTCAATGAATTTAGAGTGGAAAAAGTGGAGGAATCATCTCATGGGGTCGTTTTTATTAGTGGGGCCCAGTTTGGCAAAATAGGGTCTAAAACCGTCCGGGAGCATTTTGAGGCATCAAACGACATTTTTTCGGGGTATATCTACTTAATCATGGAAAATTTTAATGTGATTATACACATAGAAAGCTTTCCAAAGGCACAAGAATCGCTTCAATCAAAGTTTGTGCGCAAAATTTATGCCACTCAGAAGTTGACCTTCCTGTTTTCACACCTATAGTTCGGGAGGGTGCCGCGTCAACCCCCATTATTCATGGAAAAGGGGCTAGCCATGTATTTGTGATGTAAAAAACTCTAGAAGAGTTTATTTTGTAACTCTAGTTAAGAGTTGATATAGTCAAACTTAACCACTAGTAGGTTATCGGGTTGTGTTATAACCGGGCCACTAGGAGGAAGAAGCATTCCATTCTTTTAAGAGCACTTTGTTCCATAGTTGAGAAAAGATAGCCAGGATAGATATGAGGTAGAGCATACAAATAGGATCTGGTACTGTAGCAGCCTACGGATGACAGACATTACTTCTTTGTATCTACAACCATATTTCTAAACAGAGAAAGAGAGTGAAGCATCCTCATCTTCCAGTTGGGTTTTCTCCCGAAAGGGTTTCCTAGAGAGCATATCTTGTGTATTACGTGTGTGTGAGATTATTTTTTTGTTCTCTAATTTTCTGCTTGATTTACTTTTACATGCATTCACTAATTTCAATTAGTTTTACAGATCTAGAAATTAAATAAAACTGTAATAGTGTAGAATCACATATTTTTAATATAATATTATCAGATCTGTTATGACAAACTGTCCAGTGAAATATCCATGGCAGTTTATGGATCATTTGGTATTAGTGGGTATTTTTTGGAGATTATAGGGATCTAGATCAGCAATGCCAAAAATCGTAAAACCCTAATCATGGGCAACGATTCTGTAAACGAACCTCGTGATCCTCCATAGATGAGGTTTTCGCGGCTCGAAGAACAAGTCGTGAATAACCGCAATGCAAACATCCTCATGGCGAGCCTAAGCAATAAGATGGGAATATTTGAAGAAGGGGGATCAGGAGATCAGGAAGACGTAAATAACCATCTGAAGAAAGAACCCGAAAAATATCAACCCAATTAGAGTGTCATGAACCAATCCCTGTTTAAGGTGGAAGCAAAAGTCGATATCAAGTCATACCACTGCGAGATCGATGCTCTGAAGCTAAAACACTAGTTGCAGCAACTGGAAGTTTATTTTAGTGTCCATAAGATCAAGGAAGGGCAGAAGATCTCATTCACGTGGCCAAAATTGGAGGGCCATGCACTGACTTGGTGGGAGAACCACACGGAAACCCTTAGGTTGGAGGGAGAACCTCCAGTGACTAAGTGGGGGGATTTAAAAACCCTCATTAAGTCGCAGTTTTATCCCATTTTGTATGTGGAAAACCGATGGACCCAGTGGCATTACTTCAGGCAAAAGTTGGGCCAAAGCGTGCAGGAGTACACCACAGAATTCAAAAAGATGGCTATAATGTTGGGTATCTCTCTAAAGAATTCATATGCACTCCTCAAGTATTTTGGGGGTCTGCACCACGATATGTGTGAGAAAGTGATGTTGTTCAAGCCCAAAACGATGGACGAGGCTTGTGTACAAGCATAGTACCTAGAGAAAATAGGCCTGAAAAAAGCGCAATCAAGTGGATTGAAGCAAAAGGAGAAACAATACGCTTCTATGGAGGGGAAGAAGAAGCAAAAGGGGGAAAAGGTAAAAAGACGACATCCACAATACACCTGTGCAAAGATCCTAGCAACCACTGCTACATTGATGGCCATACAAAGGAGAAGAGTTGGAATTTTCATTCAAAGCTAAACCCGAAGAACAAGAAGAAAGATAATAAGAAGAATCTCATGGCCATTGATTCAAGCAACCAAGTTTAAAGAAGCTCAGATGTGGATGAGAAGATCTTCTGTATGACAATGCAGAAGGAGGTGAATCTGAGCAGCCTTCAGCAACAGGAAGAGAAAGAAATGACCAAACACTTCCATGTAAAGATACAGATCAGGAAGACAAAGATTGATGCTCTGTTTGACGCAGGATTGCAGGTAAATCTTATTGTAGCAGATCTGGTTAAGAAGTTTGGGTTGGAAGATCGTGATCATCCAAAACCATATCCATTGGGATGGGTACATAAGGATGTAGAGCTGAAGGTAACAAAACAATGTAAAATTAGATTTTTTATCAGTGTTGATTTTATTGATGAAGTAGATCTGGATATGGTTCCCCTTGATGTCTGTGGAGTCGTATTTGGGAGTCCATACATGTACATGAGTGATGCAATATTTATGAGGAGAGCTAACCAGTACCGAATCATCAAGGATGGAAAATCATTCATCATCAACGTGCACAAAGGCAAGTCGAAAATTTCACTGGTAAGTGCCAACCAAGCCAGGAAATTGATCAGTTCTAGCAAGAATTATGTTTTATTGTTCTCAAGAGAAAATCAGTTTGTAGAGGATTTAATAAGAGGCAAGGCATCCCTAGAGGGGTGTAATAAGAAACAAAAACATCAATTGGAGGAGTTTTTATAGGAATACAAGGATCTGAGAGCCTAATGGGCTACCCCCTAAGAGAGAAGTGGAGCATGAGATCTAGTTATTTCCAGATTCCCCATTGCCAAATATTCGGATGTACAGGCAATCTATTATAGAAGCAAGTGAGGTGAAGAAATAGTTGCAACACCTGATGGAACAAGGTGTCATTTGATCAAGTAAATCACCATGTGGGTCACCCATCATCATTGTGCCAAAGAAGGATGAGACTTAGCGAATGTGTATAGATTACAGGGTGTTGAATAAAGTCACGCTCAAGAACATATACCCCCTAACTAGGATAGACGATCTGCTAGAGCAGTTGCAACAAGCAAAATATTTCACCAAGCTGGACTTGAAGTTTAGAAATCACTAGGTTCAAGTCAAAGAAGAAGATACATGGAAGACTGCCTTCAAAACTAGGAAAGATTTGTATGAGTGGTTAGTTATGCCATTTGGCCTATGTAATGCACCAACTACATTTATGAGATTAATGAATGATGTACTACTCTCCTTTATAGATTCATTTGTTAATGTCTATTTGGATGATATATTGGTATATAGTGCTACCTGGGAGGAGCATATTTCACATTTGACACAGGTGCTGGAAACATTGAAGAAGCACCAGCTGCTAGCAAATATCAAGAAGTGTGAGTTTGCGCAGCAGTCCTTGGTGTATTTGGGATATCTGATTGGTGGAGGATATTGAAGATATATCCTTCCAATATGGAGGCCATCATGAAATGGTCGATGCCTACTAATGTTACTAAGGTTAGGATTTGCATTGGAGCAACACAGTACTTGAGGAAATTCATAGACTCGTTTTCAGTGGTAGCAGCAATGCTCCACGTGATAACAAAAAGTGGCAAGAGTTTCCAGTGGGGAAAAGGGAAGTAGAAGGCTTTCAATGAGTTAAAGAAGAAGATCATTGAAGCACCAGGTCTGGCATTACCAAACTTGCAACGACCCTTTGAAGTGGAGATACATGTGAGTGGGTATGTTATGGGAGTTTTCATGATGCAAGGAGGAAGGCATGTTTGCTACCATTCTGAAGTATTTCATGGGGTAGTTCTTAACTACCCTAACTACGATAAGGAGCTATATTCCATGGTGCAAGCTGTGAAGAAGTGGAAGCAATTTCTGATGGGAAAGGAGACAATAATCCACATAGATCACCAGCCATTACAGTACCTACAGGCCCAGAATAAGCTACAACAGACCAGGAATTACAAGTGGATAAACCCCAGCTGTTTCATTTGGTGATCAAGTATAAGAAGGGCAGCACAAACAAGTTGGTCAATATGCTTTCAAGGCCACCCACATCAAATATTACAGGTTTGGGGACTCTTATACACATGGAGCCTTTCACCCATGATGCATACAAAGAGGCATATTCAGAGGATGAGGACTTCAAGGAGGTGTAGCAACAGCTGCAGAATCAGAGTCATGTATACGATGGCGACAAAACCATTGACTACCATCTCTAGGATGGGTTACTCTACAAGCTAGATAAGCTATGTGTTCCTAAAGGTGAGTGTTTGCAGCTAATTAGAGAGGCTCAAACCTCCAAGGTTGCAGGACATGTTGGTGTAGGGAAGATCGCGACTAACTTGCAGAGGTATGTGTATTGGCCCAAGAAGCTAGAACAAGTAGCTAGGTTCATGAGAGGATGCATGCTTTGGTGTACCAGCAAACCTAGCAACAGGAAACAGGGTCTGTATCATCCCTTACATGTACCTACTCGTCCTTGGGAAAGCATTTCCATGGACTTTGTGGGAGGCTTACCGACAACCAGGAAGGGACATGACTACCTGTTCGTGGTAGTTGACAGGTTCAGTAAGATGTGTATTACAATGGCCTGTAAAAAGACCATCAGTGGACAAGAAGTAGCAAACTTGTTCTTTGGGAAGATCTAGGTACACTTTGGAATATCGAGCATCATTTCAGACAGGGATACAAGGTTTCTCAATGCATTCTAGAGTACATTGTGGGAGAAAATGGATACGAAGTTAAAGATATCTATAGCAGTCCATCCAAATATAGATGGGAAAATGGAAGTAGTCAACAGGACTTTGCTGCAACTGAGGGGTTACAACCATAAGCATCCAAAGACCTAGGATGAAAATATGGTATATATAAAACATTCTTATAATAGAGCGGTCTAGACTTCGACAGGAAAGTCCCCATTTGAAACTTGTTTTGGATATTTTCCACCTTCACCTTTGGATATTACATATGGGCAGCAAGGAGGAGTGAAGGAAGAGATTTCACGAGATGCTTTGAGGACTGAAAATCTTATAGAGAAGATTAGGCATATATGTCTACCGGTACAAGAAACACTGCAAAAGTCACAAGTGAATTATAAGGCTATGCATGATCAGCACAGAACAAAGAAATCATTCAAGGCGGGAGACATAGTATGGCTACAGTTGAACAAAGAGAAGTTTTAGGGGCCTGGTAAGAAAATCAAGGCTCTAAGGTATGGTCCCTTTGAGATACTGGAAAAGGTGGGTGATAATGCCTATCGACTCAATTTACCAACATATATGTGCATTTAATCAATTTTAAATGTGGATAATTTGAAACTCTATAAGCCTTCCATGCTAGATCAGGAAGAGGAACAGGTCCTACCTTCTATGGAAAATTTGGCACCAGACGCTCAGGCAGAGTTGACAAAAGATACAGTTTTACAGAAGAGGTCCAAAAATACAAGACAAGGGCAACAAGACCTTTAGCATATTGGGTTGAATGGACAACTTCCAGGCAAATTTAAATGGTACACTAGAGAGAAGGTGGAGGGAAAATTTTGTCACCTCATTCAGTAAAAGATTTTGGGGACCAAAAGCCTCCAAAAATGGGGGGTGTGATTTGAATTGGATCATTGTATTTTTTTCATCCATCTTGATGCATTTAGAGTGGAAAACGTGGAGGAATCATCTCACGGGACCGTTTTTACTAGCGGGACCCAGTTTGGAAAAACGGGTTATGAAACCTTCCGAGAGCATTTTAAGGCATCAAACGACGATTTTTAGGGGTAAAAATTTACCGCATAAGTGTAGCACATTTTCATGCTATTCTACACACAAAAATATTTCCAACTATGCAAGAATCTTGTCAATCAAAGTCTGTATGCAAAAGTTATTCAGAAGTTGACCTTCTTGTTTCACACCTATAGTTCAGGAGGATGCCACGTCAGCCCCCATTATTCATGGAAAATGGGCTAGCCATGTGTTTGTGATGTAAAAGACTCTAGAAGAATCTATTTTGTAACTCTAGTTAAGAGTTGATGTGTAGTAAAACTTAACCACTAGTAGGTTATCGGGTTGCTTTATAACCTAGCCGATGTGTAGTAAAACTTAACCACTAGTAGGTTATCGGGTTGCTTTATAACCTAGCCACTAGGAGGAAGAAGCATTCCATTCTTTCGAGAGAATTTTGTTCTATAGTTGAGAAAAGATAGCCAAGAGAGATAGGAGGTAGAGCACACAAAGAGGATTTGTGAATTGTAGCAACCCAAGGGCCACATACATTACTTCTTTGTTTCTGCAGCCATATTCCCAGATAGAGAGAGAGTGAAACGACCTCATCTTTCAGTTGGGTTTTCTCCTGAAATGGTTTCCTAGAGAGCATATCTTGTGTATTATGTGTGTGTGAGCGTATTTTGTCGTTCTCTACTTTTCTGCTTGATTTACTTTTACATGCATGCACTAATTACAGTTAATTTTATAGATCTCGAAATTAAATAAAACTGTAATAGTGTAGAATCGCAAATTTTTAATATAATATTATCATATCTATTGTGACAAACTATCTAGTGGAATATCCACGGCAGTTTATGGATCAGTACCACATACGACCAGAATCAACTCAACATCCAGAATCCAATGACAATGATATTCAATGAAAATTCATTGATTTACTTCTTTAAAAACCCTCAACAAGTGTGGGGTATGATCACTGTCAAACAAAACCTTAGAGTTAGCGTTAGGGTTTCCAGCCATTCTTCAATTGGATCTTCCAACTAATGAAATCCAGAAAAATATTAAGAGTGTTCATTAATATATGTTGATATTAATGACAACATCATTCAACAAGTGTTCCACAAAATACTCCATCCAGGTATGTGCAGAACAATCATCCTAATTCCCAAATTCTAGGTGACAAAGAGGCTAGAATACAAACTAGAAGAATATTTGTTGGATCATCCAGTCACTTAGCTATAGTATCCATTATTAAACCATAAAATGTGAATCAAGAAAGAAAATATGAATGTCGAATTAAGGCAATGAATGAAGAACATAACCAAATAGAAAAGAATCATACAAGGGAATCAGTTCCAAGGCCTCAAAATAAAAAAGTAATTGGGGCCAAATGGGTGTTTAAGAAAAAACTAAATGAAAATGGAGAAGTAGTCAGAAACAAAGCACAACTTGTTTGCAAAGGTAATTCTCAATAGGAAGGAATATATTTTGAGTAAACATTTTGCACCTATAGATCAACTTGAAGCCATTAGAATGTTCCTTGCATTTGCCAGTTTTCATAGTTTTAAGGTATATCAAATGGATGTTAAATCTCCATTTTTAAATCAGGATTTAGAAGAAGTCTATATTAAACAACATGACGGCTTTATACTTTTCAATGATAAGAATCTTGTTTTCAAACTTAATAAGGCTTTAAATAGGCTAAAACAAGCTCCTTGAGCTTGGTATTATCATCTTGACAGGTATCTTTAGCAACATGGGATCAAGAAATGTTTTCATATAGTAATCTATTTATCAAAACAGACAAAGACAAACACTTGGTAGTAGTGATCTATGTTGATGACATCATATTTGGGAGAAATGTTGATTCATGAGCCAAGGCTTTGCTTCAGCCATACAACAAGAATTTGAAATTCCTTTACTTGGTGAGTTAACATTCTTTCTTGATCTAGAGGTACAACAAACTATGGTATTTTCCTTTCTCAAACTAAATGTCTCAAGCATATCATGAGGAAACATGGATTAGAAGATAGTAAACTTGTATGCACACATATGGTAATAG
Source organism: Pinus taeda (assembly GCA_000404065.3). NCBI lineage: Eukaryota > Viridiplantae > Streptophyta > Pinopsida > Pinales > Pinaceae > Pinus > Pinus taeda. Next base: position 55,591 of record APFE030463435.1, on the reverse strand, counting down.
GATGTAATCTCAGTCAAGATGATGAATCCACGAGAGTTAATCAATTTGAATACAGGTCTAGGATTGGCTACTTACTTTATCATACAAGTACTAGGCCAGAAATTATGCATGTAGTTGGCATAGTTAGATGATTCCAAGAAAATCCTAAAGAGACACATCTCAAATTTTTCAAAAGAATATTCAAGTATTTGCATGGCACTCAAGATCTTGGACTATGGTATCCTAAAAACACATATTTTCTACTTCAAGCCTATACTGATGTAGATTGGGGAGGTAGTATTGATGATCACAAAAGTACAAGTGGAGGAACCTTCTTCTTGGGACAATGTTTAGTCTCCTGGTTCAGTAAGAAACAAAGCTTTATAGCCTTATCAACTGCTAAAGAAGAATATGTTGTAGATGCAACCTGTTGTACTCAACTACTTTGGATGATTCAAACACTACAAGATATCTAAATCACTTGTTCTCAACCTATTCCTATTCCTTGTGACAACACAAGTGTCATTAGTATCTCTAAAAACCTTGTCATGCACTAAAAAACTAAACACATTCCAATTAAGTGTCATTTTCTTAGAGAGAGTTTTAGAATAGAAAATCAATTTGGAATATATTCCTTCAAAGAAACAAGTTGTAGATATTTTCACCAAACCTCTTCCCCATGATTCATTTGAATATCTTTGCCAAAGGTTAGGGGTGATCTTTTCCTCTTCCCTCTCCTAATTTAAACATGTGTATGATCTCAGCAGGAGCTATGCCTAATGTTTTTATATATTGCTTCTTTATTCTTCTAATGATGATTTATGCCACTAACAATGCATTTGGTACAACTATTTTAATCATATTTGTGATTAACAGTTGGCACGAGTTCAAGGGGAGTATCTTCTCGGTTCATTGTTTTCATTATGACATTCTATTGTCGGAAGCCCTCTATGTTGTAGTCACTCTATTATGGTTTCATGCCAATATTCTATTGATCAGTCCTCTCCTACTAATGAGCCTATTTTTTATAAGCAGTTCTTAATATGCTATCGTATACTTGGATGCCTTGCTTGTTGTTGATCATGTATTGTCCTTCTCTTCTATTGATGTATACCATGTTTTTGTTGCAATAATCTCATAACTTGTAATCTCAGTCTTGTCTTGATGGATTAATATAACACGTTTGTACCAGTCATATTCCTTTACGTACCATTATTTATTTTACTATCTTGCATGTGCTTAGGGGGAGCATGGTCATTATAGCATTTCAGCTAAAATCCTTGCTTCATATATAGTAGATCAAACTTGTCAAAGGGAGTTTTTCCCTTTGCCCATAACGTCAAAGGGGTAGAGAAGGGATTTATATTTTTATAGGTGGCTGAAATCAAGTCCAAAGGGTGATATTGTTGGAATTAGGGCTCATGTATTGTCCTTGATGTGAACCTACACTCATGATGCCTACAAAGAATTTCTAAGATGTTGCAGAGGCTACAATCAGCTAAATACGTGTTACAGACAAGGAGGATGAAGTATTTCAAGTTATGGATTGAGAGGAGTAGTTTTTCCCCTAAATTAAGCTACATTCATTGGGATATAGTCATCAACAGTGTGGTTGTAGGCTTTCAGCCACTAGGATACCGATATTAACAATGTTTCTATAACCGCTAGCAGAGAGTTTTGTCACTACAGTTGTGCCTATAAGTAATAAAACTAAAAACCATGAGCAAAACCAAGGTTTCGCCCATGCATTTATGCACGCAAGATGGAATTGACATGGTCCACATTACCAACAGCAAATACCTTGGTTTTTTTCGTGTAGTATTTAAGGATCATAAGGCTATAAAAGGAGGATCAAACTAGAGCATTTTAGTGGGCATTTTTTTCTTGAGTTTCATGTGTTTTGGTTCGCATAGGTCTACACAAGTGTGCATGAAGGAGTAAGCAATCTGAGAGTCTTCATATGGTAATAAATGCCTAAGATATAAGATGTATTGATCAATGATCAAGTCCCTTTTGTTTGGTGAAGCCTAGCTACTCCATGTGCATCATTAAATTTCATATATGAATACACAGAGACTTGGTTTTTCTTCAGAAAGTTGCATATGAGTGCATTGATAATTGTCTTATGATATATTGATTTTGAATTCGAATATATATGCCTTATATTCTTAGTAAATGCTTTAGAGGCAGAGTATTGAGCATAGGTACTTATCTACTCATATCTAGTCACTAGTGACTAAATAATATTTGCAATACGCAGGGAAGAGTCTTGTTTATGGATCAAGGTTTCCATCATACATATGTGCACATGTTTTAATGGACTGGTTGTCAAAATATCTACCTTTAATGATTTTGTAGTGCTTGAAGAGAACATATCATTGTATGATTTGTTTGATTGTCTCTTGGGCTACAATGTAATGTAACCACTTGAAGATATTTACTTGTCAAAGATCTACATTGGTTCTCTGCAGGAGTTTATCTCATCGACATAGTAAAACCTTTAGGAATTGTTCTCCATCACTTAAAAATTTAAGGGCCATTGTTCACTAATTCATGCTCCGTTGTTACAACTTGTTATTTTCTATTGATAGAAAATCAGTATTGAATGTTGCAGGGTTTTTGAAAAGGTTTCATAGCAATTTTGGATGATATGTTTCAGTGAAGTTTTTAATTGATTTTTCATGCACAGGGGTTGTAGGATTGTCATTGTTTTGTGGTGCAGAGAAAGGTTTAATATGCAGATATTGTCTTGATCACTATGAAATGGTTGAAGGAAATATTGTGTATGCAGAGACTACGGTTGAAGTTCTTGTATGATATTGATTGATTTATCCAGTCTCCTCTTAATTTACAACTTGTTATTGTCTATTGATATAAGATCTGTATTGAATGTTGCGGGGTTTTTTGAAAAGGTTTCGTAGCAATTGTGTATGATATGTTTCAGTGAAGTTTTTAATTGATTTTGCATGCACAAAGGTTGTAGGATTGTTGTTGTTTTCGATGCAGAGAAAGGTTTAATATGAAAATATTGTCTTGATCACTATGAAATGGTTGAAGGTAGTATTGTATATGCAGAGACTATGGTTGAAGCTCTTGTATGATAGTTATTGATTTATGCAGTCTCCTCTTGACTTAGGAAATAGGTCTTATTGACTATGAACAGAGTGATAGTCTTAGTCACTTGCAAAGGTTGTTTTTTCAATGCATAGATGTGGTATTCAGCACATAGTTCAAAAATATATTATTTTCATAGGATGCAAGCAAAGGTCTTAGACCAATTGTGATGTTTGCAAAGCTCATTTTATTGACAGTGATAGTTTGACTATGATGTTGGTAGAAAGTCAGTGGAATTGTTTGACATTATATCTTACAGGGGTGTTAAGTCTTTTTGCATAAAAAATGAGGCCTGCTTCATGCCATATTCAAAACAATGGATTTTTTGGTTAACTTGTTTGTTATTAGTGCTTATGACAGTGTATGTGGGGATTTAATGATAGAGTCTCTTAACTTCTGCTTTGGATCTTGGTGTCAAGAGAAGCTTTCTTATCTTGACTTGATTTGTATGTCTTGTTGGGAAAATATGTATTATAAATAGGATAAATCAGAGGTATAATACTCTCAGAGTTTGAATAGATCAAAAGATGCTGACAATTGTAGAAGTTGTATGAAGCATTGCATTTCTCATGACATGTTGTTTTTGTCTTGCTATAAGTTTGATTGTTGATTTTTACTTGGTGATGTATTTTATGAGGTATAGATGTATTGATTCAGTGTGATGAAGATGGTAGTATGTTTGAACAAGTTTAAGGATAGATAGATCTCGGTTGCATTGTGGGTCCAGTTACCTACCAGTTCAGTGTTATTTACAAGTGGTCCTAGTTTGAAAAAATATGAAAAGTGAATCACAAAAGTTAGAGGGAGTGGTTTCTTCCTTCCAAAAGAAGCTAGAAAAATTAGTGAAGGTTGGAGCCTTCAGCAGGTAGGAGCCTATGCACTGGAAAAATACTGCACCAGTGCAAAATGTAATGAATTTGTTCAATAATAGTCTCATAACATGTCATCTTAGTCTTGTCTTGATGGATTCACATAACACATTTTTACCAGTCATATGCCTTTACGTACCATTAAGTATTTTCCTATCTTGGATATGCTTAGGAGGAGCATGGTCATTATAGCATTATTTCTTGTAGTTGAGCTCCTTGCTTCATACTAGCAGATCAAACTTGTCAAAGGGAGCTTTTCCCTTTTCCCTTGATATTAAAGGGGGAGAGAAGGGCTTTATGTTTTATAGGTTGTTGAAATCAAGTCCAAAGGAGGAGATTGTTGGCATTAGGGCTCATGTATTTTCCTTGATGTCAACCTACACTCATGATGCCTACATACAATTTCTAAGATGTTGCAAAGGCTACGATCAAATATATAGCTGTTGCAGACCAAGAGGATGAAGTATGTCAAGTTTCGTATTGAGAGGAGTATTTTTTCCCTAAATTAAGCTACATTCATTGGGATCTAGTCATCAATAGTGTGGTTGTAGGCTTCCATCCACTAGGAGACCGATATTAATAGTGCGGCTATAACCGCTAGCATAGAGTTTTTTCCCTATGATTGTGTCTATAAGTAATGAAAAATAAAAACCATGAGCAAAACCAAGGTTTCACCCATGGATTTGTGCACACCAGATGGAATTGACATGGTCCACATTACCAATAGAAAATACCTTGGTTTTTTCCTGTAATATTTGGGGATCATAATGCTATAAAAGGAGGATCAAACTAGAGCATTTTAATGGGCATGTGTTGCTTGTGTTTCATGTGTTTTTGGTTTGCACAGGTCTACACAAGTGTGCGTGAAGGAGTAAGAAATATCAAAGTATTCGTACGATAAGAAATGCCTAAGGTATAAGATGTATGGATCAATGATCAAGTCCCTTTTGTTTTCTGAAGCCTAGATACTCCATCTGCATCATTAAATTTCAGATCTAAATACACAGAGACCTGGTTTTTCTTCAGAAAGTTGCATATGAGCACACTGATAATTGGCTTATGATGTATTGCTTGGTGAATTCGAATCTGTATGCCTTGTGTTCTTAGTAAATGCATTAGAGGCAGAGTATTGAACAAAGGTACTTATCTACTTAGATCTAGTGACTAGTGACTGAATAATATTTACAGTACGCAGGGTAGAGTCTTGTTTGTGGATCAAGGTTTCCATCATACATATGTGCACATGTTTTAAAGGATTGGTTGTCAAAAGATATACCTTTAATGATTTTGTAGAGTTTGCAGAGAACATATCATTGTATGCTTTGTTTGATTGTCTCTTGGGCTACAATGTAATGTACCCACTTGAAGAGATTTACTTGTCAAAGATCTACATTGGTTCTCTGTAGGAGTTTATCTCATTGAAATAGTAAAACCTTTATGAATTGTTCTCTATCACTTCAAAATTTCAGGGCCATTGTTCACTGATTCATGATCCATTGTTACAACTTGTTATTGTCTATTGATAGAAGATCAGTATTGAATGTTGCATGGTTTTTGAAATGGTTTCGTAGCAATTTTGGATGCTATGTTTCAGTGAAGTTTTTAATTGATTTCGCATGCACAGAGGTTGTAGGATTGTCATTGTTTTGTGATGCAGAGAAATTTTTAATATGAAGATATTACCTTGATCACTATGAAATGGTTGAAGGCAATATTGTATATGCAAATACTATGGTTGAAGCTCTTGTATGATAGTGATTAATTTATGCAGTCTCCTCTTGACTTAGGAAAGAGGTATTATTAACTATGAACAAAGTGATAGTATTGGTAACTTGCAAAGGTTGAATATGTTGTTTACTTTCATTATATCAGTTATTCAAAGGTGTTTTTTAGTGCATAGATGTGGTATTCAACACATGGTTCAAAAAGCTATTATTTTCAGAGGATGCAAGCAAAGATCTTAGACTAATTGTGATGTTTGTAGAGCTCCTTTTCTTCACAGTGATAATTCGACTATGATGTTGGTAGAAAGTCAGTGGAATTGTTTGACAGTATATGTTACATGGGTATGAAGTATTTTTGAAGAAACAATGAGACTTGCTTCATGCCATATTCAAAACAATAGATTTTTTGGTTAACTTGTTTGGTATCAGTGCTTATGATAGTGTATGTAGGTATTTAATGATAATTCTCTTAACTTCTACTTGGGATCTTGGTGTCAGGAGAAGATTTATTATCTTGAATTGATTTGTATGTCTTCTTGGGAAAATATATATTATACATAGAACAAATCAGAGGTATAATACTCTCAGAGTTTGAATAGATCAAAATATGGTGATAGTTGTAGAAGTTGTATGAAGAATTGCATTTCTCATGACTTGTTTTTGTTGTCTTGCTATAAGTTTGATTGTTGATTTTTACTTGGTGATGTCTTTTATGAGGTACATATGTATTGAGGAAGTTGGCAGTATGTTTGAACAAGTTTAAGGGTAGATAGATCTCGGTTGCATTGTGGGTCCAGTGACCTACCAGTTCAGTGTTATTTAAAAATGGACCTAGTTTGAAAAATTCTGAAAAGTGGATCACAAAAGTTAGAGGGAGTGGTTTCTTCCTTCCAGTAGCAGCAAGAAAAATTAGTGAAGGTTGAAGCCTTCAATGGGTAGGAGCTTGCGCACTGGAAAAATCCTACACCAACGTAAAATGTAAGAAATTCCTTCAATAATATTAAGAAGACAAAGCAGAAAACAACAGTGGTGGTTTTCTCCCACATTAGGTTTCCACCTAAAACATCATGTGTTCCATTTTGATGATTATGTGTTATATATTTATGGCTTACTTGATTTTCCTGCTCTTAAGTTAAAAAAATTTCATGATTTCTATATGATTCTAATAGTTTAAGATCACTTCTACAAATAAAAGGCATAAATAGTTAACGTTTAAATTGAGCATTAAACACCCCGATCGGGGTGTGAGCAAGTGGTTGGGAAATCAAATAGAGTTTTAATGGAGGGTACCTTTGCGTATTGTACCACCACTCCCCACACACTCGAGGTGATGGGTGCAGTGGCCCTTTGCATGATTGCATGCAGGGAAGGTGGGAAAGGTGGCAGTGAGGCTTATGGTTGTGAAGGCATAAACAGGAGAAAAGGGAGATAGTTTGGTGTTGTAGTTTGGTTCGATCATGGACGGGGACGTTGGTGCACCGGACGGGTTCTACGGTGCCATCCACAGCACCAAGCAATTCATCTGACTACAGGAGCACATGAGTATGTACTCCGGTATCTCTCATCCAACACAATGTTGACCTGTTCTAGTTTTCGCTGGAGAGAGAAGGGGAGAATTATGGGTGAAAACTAGGAAATTGAGGAAAGATGGAGGAATTAGGGGTGGAGATTGTTGGTTTTTGCATGGTCTTGCATCTGTATCCTGCATCCGCTTGGTATCGTTTCCATTTCCCTTTGTTTCAAAATTATGTTGTCTCACATGGGAACCTTGGGAATTCTAGGCAGAGGGTCGAGCGGGGTTGCTTGTAGAAGTCTTGCAAGTAAAGGTCGAGATATAGGGTTGGGGGGGAGAGTGGGTCTATCCACCTGCAATGTAGGAGAAGGTTCCTGTTGTAGATGCAAGTAGTATTTATTGGGTGGTAGATAGAAACCACAGCAGAGAGGGAAAGGCTAAGAACTATGGGCGGGAAGTCTGGCAAGGGAATAGTAATGGCTATAACGGGTGGATAGGCGATGGAGAAATCATGGGGCTCAGGGATGAGGGGATGATTGAGCTGAGCTCTTTGACTACGTCCTAGGCAAAGGGGAAAGGGTTTGCATAACATGGTTGGCTTAACAAGGCATGTGGCATCACTCACCAAATGGTAATTGGGGAGTGGCATCTTACCTACCTGGGGCTGAGAGGAGGTGGCTGGGGTGATGGGGTACCACTGAGGATGGTAGTAGGTCGGCCCCCTTTGGGGAATTGACCTATAACCATGAAGGCCCTGGCAATGTAATCAATGGGGAAGGAGAGGAACAAGGTGGGGTGGGAACTTGTAATAATAGCACCTGGGGGCGAGACTAATGTTACATCATGTTTAATTGTTTATGGTTAATGAATTGTCACAATGAACAGGATTCGGGCAGCGCAATCATGGCTCTCCCTGTGAAAAATCGTGGTCGTGGTCGTGGAAGACTGGCCCAAGCAACCAGAAAGGATACAGACCTGAGCACGTATGAGGCATGCAGAGGTAGGAAACCTGTGGAAAGACTTATCAGTGAGGGGGCAGCGGCATACCGTTAGGGCACAAATGAAATTATTCATAAAATTCTAAAGGAATGGGAAGAGGAAGTCAAACAGGAAAGCGAGACAGACACAGAAATGAAGGATTAGAGGACCCTAGTCCCGGAACCTAGAAACGCTAGAGGTAGGATCACCCAATTTAAAAAAACCTTATACCTGTACTGGCTGATGAAAAACCTATTGGGAAAGGCTATGGAGAAGATTTTAGTGGGCATTGTTTTCATTGTCCAAGGCATGCCGAATTATAGACATGAATTCCAAAAAGTGCAGTTTCAACTGCATAAGCAGGATATCAGACTTGAGAGAACTAAGAGGCACATCCCATGTATTTTGGAGCTGACAAAGATGCCAGGTTCGAATGCCAAAGACACAGCGATAGTGGAATCGGCTTCGGCTGATCAGAGTGATTAAACAATCTCGCCTATTAAGTTTTGTTTATATATGCGGGTAGCTTTTACATTTCTTTATGAAAGAATATGTATAGGTAGATATCTAGAGTATGGACATGAATCAGATACTTATATAGCTTGGATAGAAAGACTGAAACTCTTCTATTATTGGATGGCATACAATGCGGATAGGTGGCCAATAGAATTGGTTTCCCACTGGGCAAGTGGAGGCCACCTAGCCAATCTACGTGGTGTAAATTTGATTTATAAATGAATGAAAAAGGAGAACCTACCAAGCTTAACAACAACAACAACAAAAATTGAGCATGAAACATTAGTTCACCCCCCCAAGTATTTCTAACATTATCATTTGGCTAAAGAAGGTATCGCTCTTCGTATCCTCATAATGTGCTATTGATTCCTCTGTAAAAATTTTCAAAGTGACAAGTGCTTTACAAGAACAAAGTCATCAATACCATACAAATTAATTGGGTTCTTAATATAATGATGTAATGTGTACCTTTTGTGTGTGTTGCACATCGTGTAGATCAAAAAACCGCTCCATATGTAGGATACATGTTACCGAATCCTTGCCAACAAACTTCCTCATATCGATCTTTGGAATATGGTTGGTCTTCAGCCCAAAGTTAGAGTCTCTAAAATCATGATACATTCCTTTTGTTCTCATCATGGGTTTTATGGCATACCTTGTCACCAATAGGAAGCATTTCTTCTAACAACCTTCTCAAAAATTCCTTCGAAGTTTCGAACATTCCATGTCTGCTTTTATTTGTTCTTCAAAACCATCAATCTTAACTTCCAATTAATTATTGGTTGTTCTTTGTGATAGCGAAAATTGTTGCACTTGGTCCCGTAAATTTGACATATAATGTTGTGTTTATTCTTCTTCATGCGTCGTAATAGAGCTTTCAAAGGGCTTGATGGGTGTAGATTTTTTTGTTTGGGAGGCATTTTTGAATCAATCAATATATATATATGCTTCATTATGCCCTTTTAATCACTTCAAACTGATTTTTCAAACAAAAATTATACAAATTTAAAAATACACACCTTTTAAGAAAATGAATATTGAGATTGTTGACAATGTTGGCCTTGAAACTATTGTATATCTATGATTTTGGCCTCCCAAGGTCTCAAATTGCGTCCTACGTTAGCCATCTATGCCTTATTTCCAACCCCACCAATTAGACCGAGATTGAATTCTTCAAGATGAAGTTATTCCAAATCTCCCATGATTCCCTAATTATGGACTTATACAGTATATAAAACTTGTAGGGTATGCCACATGTCATTGTTTTAACCTTCAACCCTGAAATTGATACATGAAAAATTAAAATTTGTGCAATTTCAGCTACTTATTACAAAATTCAAATCTGATGCATGAAGATAAAGTTATGATAATTTTCCCTGGAACGCATGTTTGAGACTAAATTATGGAGCATGCAAAAATCCTAACTTCCTTGGACCATATCTCCAAAAATATAACGCAACAAGATCTGAAATTTTTACATGATGTTCACCAATATTTCGGCTCCACGTGGTAAAATTTTCATCATCTGAAGACTCAAAAAAAAGGTTATAATTAAAGTACCAATATGACCTATTTGAAGCAACAAAACCATATGATCCAGAGCTTTGATACCAAATGTTATGTAACCAAATCACAAAAAATAAAAGAAAAGATAGATCAACGACTTGAAAATAATCCTCTTCGAGGGATCAACCTCCTTTTACATCACATAAATGAACAAGTCTTGGATGATTCAATTGACAAGACCCCATTCTTATATACAGGAGTCTAAAGGGTCAAAATATAATTAGGGCCTACATAACAATAATAATGTAAGGGTTCAATAATAAAAATAGTGGGCTTCTATGGGGCACAACAATAAAAATATGGGGGATACACTAGTAATATAGGGACTTAACAATAAGTGGCATGAAAAGTTTCAATGCAGGAAATGTCGCAAAAGAAGATTCATATCACACTATGGCATAATGCCTAATTTCTAAGGAGGCGTGGAAATGTTGGGATCAACAATTCAACAAATACCTTTGACCAAGTCAATGATTGAAACTATTAGGAAATGGTAGAGTCTTTGATGGTATTTAACATTAATCAAAAATAGTAGAATATCAGCATGGAATTTATCAATTGGGGATTACTTAAGATAGGGAACCTAAAACGTTTCAATGATAAACCTCGTCCATGAAAAGTGTGTGCATGGATTCAATGAGGAATCAAGGAAATCATGAGATCTTAAGATAAAATAAAATAAAAATTCATTTGAGCCTCAACTCATGAGTAATAAATTCTTAAGAATTAGCATCTTATAGTAAAATGTACACCCCTCTCTTTCATTAGACAAAATAAAGGTTCAAAAAACCTCTTAGGGATCTAGGCCATAATAGAAAACAAATAGGATCAATTTATATATTAATCATGCAATTTTAGCTAATATTATATCAACATGGTGTGGAGTGGTGGTAAGAGAGGAGGGTGAGAATATATTGAAACAATAGGAAATGAAGCAAAATTTAGGGCCCTAATATAAGTTATTAAACTAATTATCTGTCAAGAATATCAAAACATTAATGTGGAAGGTGACTCAAAGCTAAGCATCAACACCTTACTAGATAATCACAATATGAAATCATTGTTCCTTTAGAGAAAAGAAATCTATATCAAACAAGCCACATATAACATATATGTATTACATGCATGTTATAAGAATTTGGACCTTAGGCAACCCATAGGAAATCCTAATGTATCCCAATGTCGTAAGCCCTCACAATGAATATTTGAAATGGAGTCTCACATCAAACCCTGCCTCTTAATTTATATATGCTTCACCCAATATCTCCCCCCATGCCCAGTATCCACCCTAAGTATCACATATTCCTTTGAATATGGACTTGTCTATGACCATTTGCATTCATCTCACATCTCGTCAACTGATCAAGGTGGCAAAGGAAGAGGTGTAGGACTTATCCTTGCAAGAAAACTTCTTTGAAATTATTCTATTCATGTTGAGTTGTTTTCAAGTATGAGCAGAGTGATGGAATGTAGAGGCATGATATATAATAAAATCTCACCAACCATCATTCTAAACTAGTTAAAAGAAGAAAATATAATAATGTTGGGTGACAATACACATGCAAGAATCCATTAAGTAATTATTTGGACAAAATAAAGATATCATTGAAGATGTTTGAATTCAATCAAAAAGAGGCTTCACTATGTAACATGAGTGATTAAAAGGCTAGATATAAAACTCAAATCCATTAAATGTTGACAATTGAGATCTTAGAGGCCTCTAGTAAACTTGCGAGTTAAGTAATCATGTCAAGAATGAAATTTTGCTTGTCAACAAAAACCTACATAGAATCTACATAAATAATGGATGATAGAGTATAAGGTAAATCTACAATGGCATGACAAATTTGAAGGGAATTATCTCCAACAAAGGAAAAACCATTACATGAAATCTATGTATTAACAAATATAAAGTACATGCAAAATTGGGTGACCAAGGAGAAAATGAGAGCATAGATCAACCATCCTCACAAATATGACTAAATAGTCAATTTGATTAAAACCCTATGAGAAATAATTTCCCATAACAAATCTAAACCTAATTTGCGGCTTCATTGATAACACCAAAAACACAATATGATTCTTAATATCCCTTTTTAGACTACATGTCTAGAAACCATCCCTACCCACACCCAACACCCTAATCTAAAAAGACAAAAATGGTGTTGAAGTAGGTAAAACATAGTTGAAGTTGACCCATGTCCTAAGAGATTAATGTTGAATTTCCAATTGGTATCTCGTGGAAATGACAGTATCATGGTTGAAGTCATGTTATCTATGACCTTTACGACCTATTCTTCACAACCACAACCACCCCCCACCCTTCCTCCTCCACCCAATCCAACACCCCAACCTAAAAGGACCAAAACGGTGTTATAGTAGGCACAACATAGTTGAATTTGACCCATGACCTATGAGATTGATGCTAAATTTCCAATTGGTATCTCATGGAATTGATAGTGTCATGGCCCAATTCATGTGAGTTATGACCCCTGCAACCTATGGTATTGAATCATGTTAGTCTAGAGTCAACATTTCATGGCTAAAACATGTGAACTATGTCTAAAACTTGTAACTAGTAAAAGATGCTTTAAAACTATACCTTGATCCAATGAGCATCAATTCTAAACAACCTAACCATGCATATGGAAACCTATATTGAAATTTTTCCTCCTAGGAAATCCAACCACAAAGAAGTTTCTATAACACATATAACTATGCCTCCCCCTTGGTGGCCACTACTCAAAACACAATCTATGAAAATTTCTCAACTCAACTTGACTGGACTCATATCAACTCAACTCAACTCAACTCATGTAGAAATATAATATTCCCTAAATATCATATACAAAAACCTTTTGTTTTGATTTAAACAATTGATAAAAACATAATATCTACAACCATAAATTTCTCCTTCAAAAAATCAAAAGAGACAATTATTCTAGGAAAACTATTTGGAAAATCTCAAGTCCAAAATCATGTCTCGAAGTGGGTTATCAAGATACTTGACCTTCAACTCAAAAAAAAACCAAATATGGGTCTTAATCATACCCTAATACAAAATCAACCAATTATAGGTAAGGATCAACTAGTGATAGTTGAAGCAACAAACACCCCTATCTTCGAAGTCGTGACACCTCTTCTTGTACTAAATTCTCTTCTCAAGGATCCAAACACAATTCCATCTCACCTTAATGTGGTTCCAAATTTTTATGTTGATATCATTGCTCAAGCAAAGGTATTTTCATATCCTTTCATTTCATGGACATCAATTAGGAGACTATTTATCTTGAAGTGAATAAAACATGGCTTCATAAATTGCCTAAAAGCTAAAACTACAAGTCTTGAAACAAAATTTACTCCCTCCATAAAACTCAATCTTGAGGGTAGCAATCAATCAAGAATTTTTTAATCTTGATTTCATGTTGAGGGTAGCACTCATTATAGTGATTGTTGAAACCAAAGCAACCCACCCAAAAATTAAATCTCAAGGATAGCACACAAATTGAGATAGTCCCCCATGCTCCTCGATTAGGAGAGATAATGATGCATGTCATGATAATCCTCAAATCCAACAATAAATAAAAGGACACACTCATTTGTTAGGAGTATTCATTCTCTAAACCATTATATTGGTATGTTATGCTAAAATGTCATCCTCTTTCTTCTCATGCATCTAATGCTTTGTTAATTTCTCATAAGTCACATAAAAAAAATACCCAACACTCCCATGTTGAAAATATTTTACAATTTTGTTATTTTTCTAATACCGGTCACTCCCACACTCCTATGGCTCTTCTTCGTCCATCTCATTTTTATGATGTTAATAAGTATTTTTTAGTTTCACATATATTGTTCTTTCTTTCTCAAATGTTTTTTGTCTCAAAAAAAAAAAATGTCCTCAAAATGTCAGATTCCCAAAATTTAGATTATCTTGCAAAATAAATTCACAAATGGATTCAAGCATGGCACCCTTGTCAAAATATTATAATATCTCCAAAAAAATCTTATAGAAGAACATAAACCATTAAGTGTGATGGAGATTATCATGTCATTCTCAATCTTTCCAAAGCATCCAGTGACCTACCACCATTGGGTATTCTTCAATAGTCACATATACTTTACCATTCCTCATCTTTCGGTAAATTTAGTATAAATAGCTTAATCAAGATGCCAATTTACTTGTATGTGTGTTGCTCGAAATATACTCCTTTTTAAGAAATTCTATTTCCTTCTTAATGCTTTCAATGTGACTAATACTATACCAAGTGGTAGATGAGGATCATTATTAAAATAAATTACAATAACTCTATTTAAAAATCAATTGAACATATAACTATGAATTGTGACTCCTTCCTTGGAGATTTGATGACTTACGTTATATATGTGTCATTAACAAATAAAACTACAAACCATTTGAGGTTTCAACAAGGATATCCTTTGCAACACCTTATACTATCCCAAAAAAATCATACAACCTATAAACTCATTGACACTGGCAACATGGTTGAGTGTAAAACCAAAAACTCGAACAAAAAAGTAATTAGAAAAAAAGATATGTATTGTGAAAAGGTGAAATTCATTTGCATACTATCCTAGGTTTTTAAAATATATATATTAATTAGATATTTTCAACAATAGTTTTAAAAAATTCTCTTACAATCCACCATTATAGTGATTTTTCTCCTCTAGGTAGGGTTCCCCTCAATTTCGAAGAGGATTTCTTTATTTTTTAAAGCCCATTCCAATGGCATACCATTTACTTAAATTTGTTTCCACTATAGATTTAAATATGCACTTGAACAATTATATATCCCGATTGAGACAAAAATCCTCGCTATTAGTGCTAAGACATTGGAAAAACAACATGAAACCTGCAAAATGGAAAATACTCTTTTGAACACCCCTAAATCTAAATTTCAACAAAAATAAATTATTCAAATAAAATAAACAATAGTTCTCTCTCTCACTTCAAACCGACTCTTCTTTAGCACAAGGGGATTCTCAAAGGATATGTATGATAAGATTTAGGATGAAATGTATGGTGGATTGAGACTAGTTCCTATTTGAATTGCGAAAATGAGGTCAAAAGGATCAAACTTAGATGGTTGTTATTCATATTAGGTAAGGACAAAAAAAACTAGGATGAACAAGCTTTGATTATTGGAAAATTGATCTTGGGGGGGCCATAATGAAGGAAAACCATGAAAAAATGTTTTGGGGACTATTTTGGGGGTGGCATGATGAGGAGTGGTCAACAAAATTACAATGGAGAATTCAATTGTTAATTGAGGATGGCTTGACCAATATAAAGCATCTAACAGACGACATGGTAGAGAGCTTGTGTGGAAAGCTCTTACATAGTCTTTAGGTGTAAGGTAGCTTCTCCAAGTAAGTTATCATTTCTAGGTGGATCCATATGGGCAGGCAATTCTACTCCAAGGGCTCTACAGAAAAAACCAAGAAATCAACTTCTAAGTTTTTGCTTCCCCAAATGTAGGAAACATCACAGGATTTGAATTCTAAAAGTAAGTGTTTCACTTTCTTGTGGTACTTCAGAAGAGATAATGTGTTAAAAATAAGGTGAGATATCTTAAAATTCCTAGCAAATATCTTAGAAATCAATCTCTTCTTCAACACACAACCATTTGTCCCCAACAACATTGATGCATCCCCTTGATTTTTTTAGGTCAATCCCACAAATTGCATACTATTTTAAAAAATAGAAAGCAATTGAGCTACCAAGGTCCCATTAATTTTATTAATGAAAAATAGGGTACAAGGATGAACATGGAAATAAACCATTTTCATAATGTGTATCTGTTAAAGGAAAATAACTTTTAAATACCACCATAACCTAATTTACACCTAATTTGGTGTTTAACTGAGAATAACATAAATTCTACAAGATTCTTAGAACTGCTTTTTGAACCATATGTTTAAGATCATGTCAACATTTCCTCCTTTGAGAGTAATCCAAGAAGAGTTGATCAAAATTCCATCCACCCAAGAAAATACCACCACCCTCTAGATAATAATGATATAATATAGTACCATGGATCATATACAATGAATTGTTCGATTTGTTTATGCATTTATCATCACTCGTACAAATCAAAACCTCTAATATAACATTTCTATTTCCCATTGAAAAAAGTATCATGCAACACTTATATCAAAACTATTGCACATGTATATAACTTATGGCTATTGTGCGTGCATATAACTTATGGCTTTCACTTAAATGTGTAATGTTACTACATTGTTCTTTCAAGTTTGCTCACATGTTTCTAAATTATTGGAGATTATTGAACGGTTTGGGAAATTAACACGCATGGTGGTCAACGATAGTAAATCCTCTATTACTATTCAAAATCTTGCAGACCATGAAGTGTTGAATCTCTAGAATACTTTACCCTTTCCTTTTCTTCAAACGGGTGCAGGCCTAAAATATCTTTGTTCCCACCTAAAATCGAACTGTTACATGAAGGAATATTGGGCATGGTTAATTGCAAAGATTGAGAAAAGATTAAAGGGCTAGAGCCTAAGGTGGACATCAAGGGCAGGGTGGCTTGTTTAAGTTAAATCAGTTTTGGAAGTGATTCCAATTTTTTGGATGTCTAGAGCCTAGATACCCTAGGGAGTGGTAGAAAGGGCTAGAAGAATGTGTTTCAAATTTTTATGGGTTGCCTCTTAGGATCATTTTGTTATCCCTTGTGTTAAATGGAATTGTATAGAGATGCCCAAATCACTAGGTGGTTGGGGTCTCAAAATTATTTTTTGGTTCTTGAAAGCTTTGGCAACTAAATGTGGGTGGAGACTCTTGTCTACTAATAGCATGTGGATTTTGTGTTTTATCAACATTACATTTATCCTTACTCTATAAAGGAGTGGGTGAGCTTGAGGCAAAAACCTCGTGTTAATATCTTGGTTATTTGGAGGGTCGTTCTTAATTCATTAGATCTCATTGCTTCTAGGTTGGCTTGGAAGGTTGAAAACAAGTTTAAAATTAGGTTGGGTCAAGACGCTTGGAGGAGTTGTGGGAAGACTCATATGTTGCCTCAAGTTCTTATAGATCACCTCAAATATAGAGGCACTACAAGGCTAGCTCATATAAGCAACCCAGATCGGATCTGTATATGGCACCAAGGATGGCTTTATCCCGAAGATTTACATATTGATCGCAAATTTCATGAGCATTGAAGGGGCTATCTTGATGGCCTTTTGCCGCCCATATCAAACTCTCCTAGAATGATGATGAATTGGTGTGGTCTCACTCTCATGTGGGTATTTAAACCCAAAAGTTGGGTATCTTCATTTGAATTTGTTAGTTGTTGATGAGGCCAAGGAGTGGTGGTGGAGAGGGGTCTGGAAAGTAAAATGTTTGGCTAAAGCACGCCTTTTCCTATGGTGTCTCCTGGAAAAAATGGTTCCTACCTAGGATAATATGCATAGACATCAGATGATCATCCATGGATGGTGCTCTCTTTGTAAATAGAATGATAAATCCATTGATCATCTATTTGTCGATTGCCTTTTTTGTTTTCAAATTTCGAATTTGTGTAGTGTTTTGTTTGGTCATGGATGTGTTTGGTAAGGTCCTTTCTTTGAGGAAAAGTAGTAGTCTTGAGTCCAAACCAGGGTTAATAAATCATATAAATCATTGCCTCTTCTTATTTGTTGGGTTTTTTTGTTAGCTAGAAACAAATAAATTTTCCAAAATAAGCAATCCTCTCTAGAGCGGGTGGCAGCTGAAGCAATTTCCATTCTCTCCCATTTCCTTCAACCATCTATTTCTTCCAGACATCGACTTGTGATCTCGAAGGAGCCTGATAAATCCCACCCATGGGGGTATTTTGATGGCGCAAAGCAAGGGGAAAACTTCTCTTGTGGTGGTGGGTTCATTCTTTTTTTATCCTATCGGTATTTTTATAAACTTAGCATGGGTTTGGGGAGGGGCACAAACAATATGGTTGAATTGTTATCATGTCACTCCTTATTGGCTTTTACCTGGGAGAAGGGTTGTGATCAGCTACAAAGTTTCGTGATTCTTTGTTGGTCATCAATTGGTTTAATAAAATTCAACAATGTCGTAGTTTACATGTTATACATAATTTGGAGGATTTACAAATATTCAAGCTCGCTTATGTAGCTTTTTATTGCACTCATATTTACAGGGACCACAACAAGGAAGCGAACAAATTATCCAAGGAAGGCCTTCATCTGGATTGGGGGCTTCGGTCTATTAAAGAGGTCCTAAATGGCGCACACTACCATTACTATCATTGTCCATTTATGGATGAATTTGGTGCACAAACTTAGTTCTTATTTTCTCATCTTTCTCCCTTTATTTCCATATCATGTAAGGTTTTGAAATAGATGTTGTAGCCAATATGGATGAAAAATGTCTTTTTGTTAGATTGTTTCTGAGTATAGCTACTCTAATCTTTTTTTAGCTCTTTGAGAGGGCCCCAATGGGTGTTTGATGTAAATATGCATAGATTTTTCTTGGACAGTTTGGTATTTTTTCTTCATGGCCACTATTTGGATTGGGGCAAATCCATTATGAATACACACTCAGTTGCGTATATACAAAATGTAATTTTTTTACATCTATAAATGAAATTACAGTTTTTTCAAAGAAAAAAAAAATTTAAAAAAAAAAACAAAACAAAACTTTGTTCACATGTTTTATGATTTAATAAATTTCTCATTACAAAGTCATAAATTCCATCATTACTTTCATCAAATTATGTCATTAAAAGAGTATCAATGACAGAGACATCAAATAACAAATAGCACTAGC
Organism: Pinus taeda; assembly: GCA_000404065.3. Taxonomy (NCBI): domain Eukaryota; kingdom Viridiplantae; phylum Streptophyta; class Pinopsida; order Pinales; family Pinaceae; genus Pinus; species Pinus taeda. The sequence continues at coordinate 36,526 of APFE030463435.1, read as the reverse complement.
ATTCCTCTTATAAGCAAAATTAAAACTACTCTTTAAATTACTTAAAAGGTATATAACTGGACTCTAACAATGCAAGTAAAACTCACGGCATTTGAATGATTTACGCTGATACTTTGGGAATCATGTGCATTTTTACTTATCTTTTTCTCATTTCTTATGGTTATAAAATGCGTCTTTTCTAAGTTTGCTTTCACAAGCATGCTTAACACATCGTAGGGTTTAATACAAGGTTTCATGTAGTCAACGTATCAAAGACTTATGCTGCAATTTCACACTACCCTAAATCATTATATAGTATATTATTTTTATATAGGTTTAACGCATCTAAGGTTTCACTCCAATAAATGGTTTCAAATCTTTCTTGCACAAGTGTGCTGCAATAATGAAAAGTTCCATGGATTCGCCCTACAAAGCACTAATGTCACATTCTCACACTATCACGAATCACATGTATGATGAGTTGTAATTTACATGCACGATGAAGTTATCATTACAGTGGATACTATTCTCATAGGGTTTATAAGTCATCCAAGATTTTCACTTAACCCCAACACTGCATTTGGGTGGATCTTGTTGGGTTGTTCTAGATGTCATCATCCTCACCATTGAATCACAACGTTATTTGGATTTCACACTATATTTATCTTCCATTCCTTTGATAATGTTTTATGTTGTCATAGGATTGTTTTTTATTTAAGACTTATTTTTCACATTATTAAAAAAAAAACAAACAAAAAAAATTAACATATATTTCATTAAAATATTATTCAAAAATCATATAATACTTTTTAAATTCTAATAACAAGGTAGATAATACAATAATCCACACTTTCAAAGAAATTTAACGCTATTTTTTATCACAAAGAGTGATTTCCTAACTTGTGGCCCAAATATCCACATATGGGGTGAGGTGGGATGGAACAAGTGGAGGGTTGCCAAGCTGACCCTCCAACCAATTAATTATGAGAAGGGGTGTGCCAAGGCACCCCTCCCACGTATAAAACAGACTAATAAACCACTTCAACTCTCATCGTGCTACACCACCACTGCAACAACTTGTCTCTACTTCGCATTCGTTCTTTTGGTGTGCTTTGGAATTATGAGTTTGATATTGCATGGTGTTATGATAAGATCATTTTTTTGTCTATTAGTTGCCTTGATGGGGAATTTCCTCCCACATTCAAAGTTATTTTTATGGACATGTTTCTCCACAAGTCCTCTAGGCAATTGCAGTGGCTCTACAAAATCCTAGAGTTGTTTCCTCTCTCACTACCCTACAAATATGATCACCAACTTTGGATTGCAATTTTTGGTGCACATTCCTTGACCCATAGTTACCAAGGACCAAATTTCTCATGCAAGGCTCATTTGGGGAGAGGTAATTACACCATCATTGTCTTTGTGTCTTCTCTCTAAAGATCCTGGTTCTTTCCTTTTTTATCTTATTAATTGTTTGCCCCAACTTCAATCGCATATTACAATTATGCCACATCAACAAGCCCGATGTCATTGTGTTGCAATATACTATTAGGCAAGGGGAGGTGCGAGAGATCACTTTAGGGCAGAATCCTCAGCCTCACATTTTTAAAAGCAAATTTTGTCAGTTTTTTAATGTGAAATCAATGAGGCCAAATAGGGAATTATAGCAAAGAGAGGATGTATCTCAAAGATGGATATAGCCAATAAGGTAGCTACCTAAATCCCAGACATAGGCCATACTTGAGAGAGGTAGACAATCTTGCATGTTGACTTGTATTGATCCATTTATTATCGTGGATATTCCATTGGATAGTTTGTCATAACACACCTAATAAATTATACTTGAAAATCGCAAAATCTACACTATGAGGATTATTTTCTCTTTAGATTCTTGGATCTATAAATCATTGCTTATCGCACGTGCATGCAAATTATAATTATATAGAAAATAGATGACTATGAAATATAAACTCACAAACCATGATTGACACAAGATATATTCTAGCAAACCCTTTCGAGGAAAAAACCAGCTAGAAGATGAGATTGCTCTACTCTTCTTATTTGAATAGAAAATGGATTCAAGTGCAAATAATTAATACTTGTGGCATGTGGGCTACTAAAGTGCACAAATCACCTATGTGTTATCTCTCCCTATCCCTCTCGGCTACTCTGTTCGTCTATTGAAAAAATTTCCTTCCAAAAGAATCGAACCCCTTTTCCTCCTAGTGGCATGGTTATAACACGGCCTGATAGCCTACTAGTGGTTAGGTTTGAGTTATTCAACTCTTCACTAGAGTTACAATATGGACTCTCCTAGAATCTTCTTTATCATGATCATGTGGCTAGCTACTTTTCCATGAGAAATGGAGGTTGATGTAGCATCCTCTCGAATTATGGTGAACAAAATAAGAAGGTCAACTTCCAAGTGACATAACTTTCGCATATGGACTCCAATTGACGCGAATCTTGCGTTGTTGGAAATATCTCTATGTATAATCAAAAACAAAGGTGTAAGCTAAAGTGGAAAATTTGTACCTCCACAAAACATAATTTGATGTCTCAAAATTCTCTCGGAAGGTTTTAGACCCCAATTTGTCAAATTGGGTCCCCTTAGTAAAAATGGTCTTGTGAGTTGATTCCTCCACGTTTTCCACTCTAAAATCATCGAGATGGATGAAAAACAATATAATGATCCAATCTGGATCACACCTCTCCATTTTGGAAGGTTTTTGGTCCCCAAAAGATTCTACTAAATGAGGTGAGGAAATTTTTCCTCCGACTTCTCTTAAGTGTACAATTTAACTTTGCCTGGAAATTGTCCTTTCTACCTAATCTGCCAAACGTTATGCTAACCATGTCTTGTAGTTCTATACCTGTTATGCAAAACTGTATCATCTATGAACTTCGTCTGAGCATCTAGTGTCAATCCTCTACAGAAGGTAGGACTTATTCCTCTTCTCGATTTAGCATGGAAGTTTCATAGAGTTTTGAATTCTCTACATTCACAACAGAGTAAAAGCACATATATGGGGGTAAACTGACTCTGTAGGAATAATTTCCCACATTTTCTAGTATCTCAAAGAGACCATAACGCAAAGCATTGATTTTCTTACCAGGACCCTGTAGCCTCTCCTTATTCAATTGTAACCATATGTTGTCTCCCACCTTGTACGACTTCTCTGTTTTGTGCTAACCATGCTTGGCTTTATATTTTTCCTGTGACTTGTGTAGTGTCTCTTGTACCTACATATGGATATGCCTAAGCTTCTCAACAACTTTTTCAATCCTCAAGGCACCTCCTGTATGATCCTCCCTCGCTCCTTGTTACTCATATGCAGCGTACAAAGATGAAGGTCCCAAATATCCAAAACAAGTTTCAAAAGGGAACTTACCAGCAGAAGAGTGGATTGCTCCATTATAAGAGTGTTGTATGTGTACCAAATTTCCATACCAGGTCTTTCGATGGTTATGATTGTAACCCTCAAAATCTACACCAAAATATTGTTGATTACTTTTATTTTCCTATATGTATGTGGACTGAATGTTGTAGACCTCTTTAACTTCGTGTCAATCTTCTCCCACAATGTAGTAAAAAATCCACTCAAATATCTTGTGTCTTTGTTTCAAATAGTGCTCTTCAATATCCCAAAGTGCACCCAGACCTATCCAAAGAATAAGTTCGTTGTTTCTTGCCCACTGGTGGTCTTTTTCCAGGGCATCAAAAAACACATCTTATTGAACCTACAAACTAGCACGAACAGGCAGTCATGTCCCTTCCTAATTTGTTAATAAATCACCCACAAATTCCATGGAAATAATTTCCCAAAGACAAGCAAGTATAGGTAAGGGATGATATAAGCTCTATTTCTTGTTACTAGGCTTGTCAATACAACAAACATGCATCATCTTATGAACCTAGCGACATGTTTTTGCATCGTGTGCCAAAACCCATACCTCTGCAAGTTGGCCACTATCTTTCCTACACCAAAGTGCCTTACAACCTTAGAGGTGTGAGCCCCTCTGATTAGCTGCAATTGCTCATATTTAGGAACACATAACTTATCCAACATATAGAGTAACCCATCTTGGAGATGGTAGTCAATTGTGTTGTCACCATTGTGCACATGAATTTGGCTTTGCAACAACTAAAACACCACTTGAAGTCCTCACACTTTGAATATGCCTCTTTGTATGCATCATGGGCAAATGGCTCCATGTGCATCAAAGTTCTCAAAGTTGTAATATTTGATGTGGGTGAACTTGAAAGCGTGTCGGCCAACTTGTTTATGTTTCCCTTCTTATACTTGATCACTAAATGAAATTGTTGTAGAAATTGCGTCCACTTGTAATGTCTAGTTATTGTAGCTTACTTTAAGCCTACAAGTATTGTAGTGGCTAGTGATCTATGTGGATTATTGTCTCATTTCCTATCAAATAGTGTTTCCACTTCTTCACAAATTGCACGAGAGCATAAATCTCCATGTCATAGGTAGATTAGTTAAGAACTACCCAATAAAATAATTCAAAATGGCAGCATATAGGCCTTTCTCCTTGCATCAAGAATGCTCCCATAGCATACCCACTCACATCAATCTCCACTTCAAAGAGTTGTTGCAAGTTCAACAATACCAGAACACGTTCTTGACTTGTCTTCTTTAGCTCCTCAAAATCCCTATGTTGACCCTTCCCCACTAGAAACTCTTGCCACATGTTATGGCATGGAGTCGTGTTGCTTCTGCTGAAAATGGGGCTATGAATTTCCTCAAGTGTTGTGTTACCCCAGTGAAACTCCTAACCTTAGAGACATTAGTCGGCACCTACCATTTCATGATGGCCTCCATCTTGACAAGATCTATCTTCAACTCTCCTCCACCTATCACTTAACCCCAAACACACCAAATATTGTTGTGCAAACACACTTTTTCAAATTTGCTAGCAATTAAGCACTTGCATCAAATATGAGATGTCCTCCTCCCAGGTAGCATTGTATACTAGTATATCATCCAAATAGACAACAACAAATGAATATATAAAGGGTGTAGTATATGATTCATTAACCTCATAAACGTGGATGACCCATTGGAGAGGCTAAACATCATGACTAATCAATCATACAAACCTTGCATGGTTTTGAAGGCGGTCTTCCAAGTATCTTCTTCTTTGAATCAAACCTAGTGATATCCATACTTTAAGTTCAGTTTTGTGAAGTATTTAACTTATTTCAATTGATCTGGTAGATCGTATATTTGCGCAGGGGGTCCCTATTCTTGAGCGTAATTTTGTTCAACTCCCTGTAATCTATATTTGCATTATTTGGTTACCTTTATTTCCACATACTTATTTACCCAACCCAATGCATATGGGCTTGGATGATCATGAACTTCCAATCTCAATTTGTTGACTAGATTTGTTGCAATGAGATTCGTTTGCGATCTTGATTCAAAAGAGCATCAATATTGGTCTTTTTAACCTGTATCTTCATATGGAACAGCCCAATCTTTTTGTTCCCTTCATGCTGTTGAAGGCTACTGTTGGTATCAAATTATGACTGTCCATTTCACTTAAAAATCCTCTTTTGATTATCATTTTTGACAATTTAACCTTCGTATTCTAGCTATAATCCTTAGAAACTAAATGATATGATGTCATTATTTTTAGCTTGAAATTAATTTTTGAAATTATTGTGTTAAAAATGACATTTTCCAGAAAATTACAAGAAGTTGTAACTTCCTGTAATTGTTCCATGGTTTGACATGTTGCATAAAAAGTTGGCAAATTTGAAGATTAAGGGCATGAAGCTAAATCTACACAGATAATGGATTACCTATCCATTTTCTAATTTGAAGAAAATAGGTGTCTGATCAACACTGGTCAAACCCAGCGACTTCAGTAGAATTTCCAGATTTTGTGAACAAAATAATTTTTATTTTGAGAATTTTTGCATAAATGAAGGAACTGATCCAATTTCAACCTTCTTGGATGTAATTAATAGAATTCTGTTAGGATAATATGGAGGAGGAATAGCTTCTTTTGTTATAGGATTTGTGATAAATAACCTATGAGGAAAGGCTATGTTTATGCTAGATTTTGGACACATGAAAGTACATTTATGCATTTTTAATTCCAAACTTAATACATAATTCACTATTGAGTTTATGCCTTCAGATCCAATATTCATATTCTTCTGAATTGTTTTTCAGTGTGCTTGTGAAGTGTTGAAAGGCCCTCATCACTACGCTGGTACTCTCTGTCATCAAGTTTCTTTACTAGTTGCATAGATAGATTTAAAACTCAGAGGTTATTTTATGTGTTGTAAGGAAGGTTATGTGATTGAAGTTGTTAATTGGAAAGGATTTGCATTCGTTATATAAATAGCCTTGTAAACGGACTCCACCAATATTGATCTTGAAGATTGACATATATTTGCTTGTTGTTGTATAATTTCGATATTTGCTTATTAGCTTTAATTTCAAAGATAGTTCATGGTTTGATTTCCAAGTGATTCAGATTTGTAACTGTTAAATTCAATTTGCAGTTAAATAAGTGATTCTTGTAAGAGATTCAACTGTCATTGGTTTGCAATGTTACTTATCTTATTTGTTGCTTGGATTAGTTAGGTGTTGAAATTGCTTTGAATTGTTATGATCCAAGGATTGGAAAGGATTCTATTAAGCAAGATTCTTGTAAGGGAATGATAGGATTTTTAACTAGTCATTAATACTCTGTTTTGTTACCTAGGCAATCAGAATTTCATTAGATTTGTTTTCATCTAAATTGATGCTTAAGTGTTTGAAAAGATAGGGAAGGACCTCTTGTAAGAGAGCATTGTTAATCTCATTTTACCAGGCTATCATTAGAACCTTTGATCCTTCTAGATCTATATACATTAGATGAGTGCCTCTAAGTGTACTTTCTAGGGTTGATAAAGGAATTAAGAGCTTAACTTACCTTAGTGAGTAAATACCAAACATTTTGGTGTCGTTGCCGGGGAGGTGCAACTAGAAAGATTTAGAAAAAAAAATATAAAAAAAAAAACACTTAAAATCAACAAAACAACAAAAGCATAGATTTAAATTTAATTTTTAGTCATGTTTATTTACGTCTAGACTTAGGGATGAGAAGGAAGATTCACAAAAACCCCCCAACCAACAACTAACCCACCATTAGGAGCAGAACCATTAGAAAGGATTGAGTACACAACACCAACTGGAAAAGTTACTGTGGAAAAACTTGAGGAAAAACAAAGATCAGGCTAAAGACTTACTCTCGTTGATAGACAAATCCTACTAGCTCATGAGGCAAAGAGAAGATATATACCTGAGACTTATACAGTAGGGAAACTAAAAGAGAATTGTATAAGAATCCAACAACCTATGTTTGAACAGATTTTCCCTCAAGAACTAAAACAAGAAGAAGAGATAGAAACCTTAGACAAATCACAAATCACAATGGCTGAAGACGAAGGATCCAAAGGACCTACTACAGAACAACTAAGAGAGTATGAGAGACAAATGGAAGAAAGGAGAATAAAAAGAGAGAATGAAGAAAAACAAGGAAATGATACTCTGTTTGGAGGAAATCCAAATCCACCAGAGGCAAAGGAATCCACATTTAAATTTTCAATTCAAGATAGAGGAGAGTATATGGATGAGGAAATTAAAATGAAAAATATATTGCCATCTACATTACCAAACTTTTATGATATGGCATCTGAAGACCCTAACTCGTTTTTATTCGAATTTGACATAGTATGCCGAACCTATGGATATACCGATGATGCACATAGACTTCGACATTAAAAGCATCAACACTTAGGTGGTTCATGAGATTAGGTGAACATTTAGTCACTGATTGGGATGACATGAGACAAAGCTTTTTGAAGAAGTATCAACCTTACTGTCGATCAAAAGATTCTAAAGATGACATCTTTATAATGAATCAATAAGAAGATGAGACCTTAGAGGAATACTTGGAAATATTCTCATATAATCTACAAAAATCAAAACATAGAACCATGTTTGTTGATCTTATTTGAACAATATTTCTTAAGGGCATCCGGGATGAGTATCTAGATGACCTCAATCTCATGGGTAAAGGGGACATTTCTAATTTACCTTTTGATGAGATTGTTGACTTGTGTCAAAAGTACTCCAGAAGTAGGGAAAGAAATGGAAAAAGAGCTATGACATCTAAGATCACTAAATCTGCCACAGGAAATATTACTAGAGCTGAACTAGGCAATCTATTTGAAGATTTCAAAATAGACCTTTTAATCACCATGGGGAATAAAATAGACACTTTAAAAACAAAGAAAAGAAAAGATGAATAAGAACAAGAGTTATCTTTTTTCTGTCCCAAATGCAGATGAAAACATGCTTTGAAAGAATGTCCTTTAGATAATGTGCAAATTTGTGGGTTTTGTACAGAAAATCATGACACTAAGGATTGCACAAAGATGAAAATTTTGCAGAATTATAATTTGGAAGCCAATGCAAGAAGGAGAACATGTATTTCATGAGAGCTAGAAGGTCATGGTAGCCAAGACCTCTAGGTATGTATCAAAATCCAAATCTAGCAAATTATAACATGCATGTTCAAAATTCTTGGAATGTTCCTATGCCTTGGAAAAATTGGTTTAATCAACAATAGCAAACTTATCCACAACAAGGATGGAAAGGATATTCTTATCCTCAGCAGTTTACTCAGCAACAACCTTAGCAATATCATCAACCATTTGCTTAGCCATATCCCCAACACTGTCAACAACAATATTCTCAGCCATATCCACAAAAATATCCTAAGCAACCAGTTGCTTATCAACAGCAAAATCCTCAACAAATCTTACTTGCTCCTCCATAAATAAATTCACCAACTACAATTACCATCCAACCAACCTCCTAAACCCACACAGCTACCAGCTCAACCCATAGCTAACCTAAACAACCGAATAGATATACCAGCTTACAGCATGGATGAAGGACCATTGTACCCAACTTCGCCATTGCAAAACATTGAACTAAGGTCAGGTTAACTCTGCAAAAATAACCTCCACCTGTTACAACGCAGTCACAAAAAGAGAGTCAAATTGATTAACAAGAAAAACAACACGCAGTAAACAAAATGACCCAACACAAAACAATTTAGAACAGGGTCAACAAATCAAAACACTACCATCACCTCCATTTCCAGAACAACTACTTCAGCCCAAGTTACCCACACCATTGCCACAATTCGATGTTCTTGATGAATTGAGAAATGTGTATGTCAAAATGCCATTACTCTAGGCAATCAAGGATATTTTGATTCATACCAAAGCCATTAAAGAGCTTTGTCTCAAAAAGCCTGCAAAGAAAATATTTGATCCACAAACAATACATGCTATTGGCAATTTAGCTGGCCTGATGTCAAATATCATATCCATGGAAAAATACGTTGACCCAGGCATACCTAGAGTCACAGCAATTATCAACAAAATTTCAATTCTAAACATTTTGATTGATTTAGGAGCTGCAATAAATGTAATGACATTGGACACAATGAAAACTTTGCAGCTAACAAGTTTACAGTGAACCCCGATTATTTTGGAATTAGCAGATCGCTCTAAAGTCATTCCTGAAGGGATACTGGAAGATATAATTGTTTCACTGGACTCTTGGGAGTATCCAGTTGATTTCTTAGTACTCCAGCCAAAATCAAATTTAGAAGGACACCCACTCATACTTGGCAGACCATGGTTGGCAACTGTTGATGCATTCATTGGGTGTAGATCTGGTAACATGATCATTTCTAGAGGCATGAAGAGAAAACAACTTACCTTGTACCCATCAGCACAAGCTCCAACAGTAACACAAAACCTATGGCCTGATGACAAATACAATGATAAGGAAGAAATATACTATATTTTAAGCATCAATCAAATGTATGATACCGAGGAGAACAACAATGAAGATTTAGTGGAAATGTTTATCTCTCAACCTGATGTTTCAGAAGAGTTGAGAAATGAACAATACATTGTTGCAGATCAAATATTGGCACAAAGCTTTCAGAAGACTTGTACCATGTATTCTCTAAAAACATTATTTGAACAGATCTTTCCAATCAACTCCATTACAAACACACAAAGCAAGACTATAGAAATCAGCCCAGGAAAAACATTGAACATTGGGGCATTTCTAGAAACATCTCAGGAACATAAATTGCTTGATTTGCTTACCAAATACCAAAAGGAATTCGCTTGGGACTACACTAACATGCAGGGAATTCACCTGGAAACTTGCATTCACCATATCTATATAGACACTAGTATCCAACCAATGAGGCAGCCACAAAGACGGTGTTGGGTCCCCATAATACTAGTGTTTACCCCATTACTATTGTAGTTGTACCCCTTATTAATATTTTTGTACCCCTATTGTGCCCATATTGTTACTATTGTGCCCCATAGAAGCCCACTATTGTTATTATTGTGCCCTTACATTATTATTGTTATGTAGGCTCAGATTATGTTATGACCCCTTAGACTCCTATATATTGAAAGGAGGTCTTTTCATTTGTATCATCCAAGAATTGTTCATTTATGTAATGTAAAGGAGGTTTCCCCCTCGAAGAGGCTGAATTCTAAGGCATTGATCTATCTTTTCTATCTTTTCTTGAGCTGGTTTCATAACATTTGGCATCAGAGCTTTGGATTCTAGGGTTTCACTGCTCCAAACAGGTCATCGTGACATTTTCACTATAACTTTTTTTCGACGACGTTTTAGAAGTTGAAAAAAGCACCCATTTGACAAGACATCCGCTAAATCTCGGGTCCGAATTTCAGAGCCTTTTGCACTATATTTGCGGAGATATGATCTGAGGAAGTTGGTCTTTTTGCAGACTCTTGAATTACATTCCAAACAGGTGACCTGGGGAAAATCTTCATAACGTTTTCTCTGAGCATTGGATTGAAATGTTGTAAAAAGGTACAGAAAGAGGACAGACTGTAGTTTCTTCTATGTATTTTTCAGAGCCAGAGGTCGAAACAGTGACTCGTGGAACGTCGTACAAGTTCATTCTACTGAATTAGTCTATAATCAGGTCACTGTGGGAGATTTGGCATAACTCTTCATTGGAGAATCCAATTGGGGTCAAACTGGTGGCATTGGAAAGAGGATGCAGAGGGCTACCGCAGGTCGTAATTTTAGAACTGGATAATCTAAAATTACAGAGATACATCAGAGGCAATATCGATCTCCTACAAAGTGAAAAAAGGTGTGTATATTTTTTAAATGTTTGCTTAAGCTTGGTTTGAAAATTTATTTTGAAGGAATTCAAAGGGCATAGTGAAGCATTATTATCAGTAATTGATGCTCCGAAGAAAGAAAATGGAAACACCTAGTAGGCGACCTGAAATCTCTAGCATGACTCATGAAGAGGAGGAAGAAATGCAACATGATATATCAAAATTACAAGACCAAGTGCAACAAGTGTCACTTGCACAAAAAGGAACAGAAACTAAGATGGATTGTTTAAAGAAAGGTGTGGAAGTTAAGATGAATGACATGGAAGCTAAGATGGATGATTTGAAGATAGATTTGAAAATAGACATGGAAGAATTGAAGATAAATATGAATA
>APFE030463423.1:191987-204944 GCA_000404065.3 Pinus taeda | reverse complement strand
AAAATGGGCCTAAAAAAATGTACAACCAAAATTCAACTTTATAAGAACCAATAGAATTCAAGATGATGATGTCAACCCTGGGGATGATTAACCATTTTTGGATTAAAAATGTAAAAAAATAAAAAAATAAAAAAAAATCATCTTTTCAACTTATCTCCCTATGGTTTTACTCCAATTTCGAGCATGAGCACTTGTTGGATGCATAATTTAATTCATCATCCAAGGAACATCCATGTTGGATACTTTTGATGGACTTTGTTACACGAAAAATGAAAAATACATGAAAAATGTGATTGCAATCATGTTTTTTCATGTATTTTTCATTTTTTGTTTAGTGAGGTCCATAAAAATTATGCAACATGGGTATTCCTTGGACGAGGAATTAGATTCTGCATCCAACGAGTGCTCCTTCTCAAAATTTGAGTAAAATCATAGGGAGATACGTTAAAAATACAAGTTGAAAAACTAGTTTTTTCTCTTTTCCCTCTAAACTTTTATGATTTAATGTAACATTATTTTATTATTTCCACTATTATTTTATAATATTCCTTAGGAGGTCCATTTTAGACCTCAAAATTTCTCCAATGCCAATAGGATTTGAATGATATTTCCCAACCTGGCTTGAAAGGATTTGTTTTGGTTAGTAATGTGGTTGCATCATTTACATGCTACTCTGAGTTCCATGGATAGGGTGATGAAGACATGGAGCAATAATTGTGTGAGGCCATCTAAAGGTCTAAAGGAAATCTAGATGTGACCAAGAGGGCCATGTAGCATGTGACTATCCACTACTCAAAAGGCCTTGGTGTTCTCATTGCGACATTAATTCTCACGCCACTGAATATTGTCTGGAGTTGAACACTTGATGGGAAGAGCACAATTGTCAAACAGGAATTAATCTGATCAGCTTTGAGCTATGGAATCGAGAACTAGCTTAGCAGTCGAATATTAATATTGTCACCAGTGGAGACACTAGGACTAGTACTGACAAGGACTCTTCTAAATAACCTCTCATGAGAAATGCAGAGCTGTCATGAACTTAATATGATCCTATTCAACAGAAGAAGTATTATAAGTATGTTGTGGGTATTTTTTAGGAGATTGGCTCTTCTTCTTATAGTCCCAAGGTTGTGAGATCAGGGAAATACCAAAATTTTGGTCCTGAAAGGAGACCATCAACTAGCCATAAAATTTTTGCAAAGTCTTCCCAACATGTTACTATGCGGTTCCAAGTTTTTCTTGACATTCTGAGAGATGACCCACTTTCTCAACAATTGCAGAAGAAGTTGAAGGGCTTCATGAGGGAAGAGGAGTTATCAGAGCAAACTATTTCTACAAAATTACTGGAGCGTCACAATAGAAGAGTCAAATGCAATAAGAGAAGAATTGGGAGAGAGTTCCATATTGATGCTTAGATTGATGGGTATTAGATCAAAGATACTATGCTGGATATTGGATTTGATGTTAATATTTTACTGAAGAATACTAGGGAATCACTGTGAAGGCCTAAATTAGTGTTCTCTCCAAACGAGTAGTGGATGGAAAACCAATATTGTATTTTTCCTATTGGTTGCTTGGAGGATCTAGAAGTAGATGTTGTTGGTGTGAAGAATTATGGTAATTTCGAAGTCATTGATATTATTAGAGATAAAGATTCGTATCCAACTTTGTTAAGAGTTAATTTGGATTTTGAGAACTATGCCATCATTGATATGAAATGGGATAATATGAATTTTGAGGTCGATGGAGTTAGAGTCATTCAAACTTTGGATCCTTATTGGGGTCCTAGATATATAGAGCCCGTCATTGACGCAGAGGATACAAATGTCCTCAATCAACTGTACCAGCTGATTGCAGGGAAGAGGGAGGATTATATTAATCCTACAATAGATGGGTTTCTTAGTTGGTGAACTGTTCAAAACATTGAAGCTGGTTCATATGTTGCGCTATAATAATGGTAGTATGGAGACCATGAGTTATATTCTAGGAGATGCATAACTATTTGGTCTGCTTGGTGAATATATACAAAGGTAAGGCACTATACTGTCTTTGATAATCTTATTCCTGTTGATGTTTTGTGTAAGAAATTGAATGTACTATTGCAAAGGAGAAATGATTTCCCCTGATGGATGTTTCAATTCAAGCTACTCATGCTCGATGGTGGACTACTCACCGTGGTTATCTTTCATCATGGTAGCTCTTTTCTATAGATTTTTTGAGCTAGAAAAAGGAAACTATGTTGTTTCTTTATATCAAGGCCATACCAATCCAAATAAACATGTTTAGGCCTATACTACAAAATGGAAGAAGAATGAGGTACCTGCTAAATTGTCGGTACATTACTTTATCCATACTTTAAGACCTATTCCTAAGGGTTGGACATAAAGGAGGAGATGACGAGGTAGAATTCCAATTGGGATGAGATGCTTTGTCAATTCTGTGATGATTTTAGTTTATCAAGTGAATATACTCATATTTTTGAAGTTTTGAAAGCTGTTAAAAGAGTTCTATTTCCCACTAGAAGACCTATTGCAGAATTCTTTGATGAATCAGGTTGCAAAGTTGTCCATGAATCAAGTTTCCATCTAGTCGTAGCTTGTAGAAGAATTGACAAAGAACCCGATGATTAATACTTAGAAGGACTTAGAAGGGTTCAAACATTTCTCTTTGAAGGAATTTGATAGGGAACAAAACATTAAGGATGACCCCCCTTATGATGCTCCACATTTGTAACCCTTGAAGTTGCGGAAGTTCAATATCAAATCTGATTAAAAGCTTCATTTGGTTTCTATATGAGATTATTGGGATGCACATACCACTAAGGAGATCTTTGACTTGCTTCCAATAAAGCATGTCCATTAAAGCATCGTTTGTATTGATCGAATCCTTAGGTCAAGAAAATGGCCAAAAGGGAGATTAACAAGATGCTAGTAGTATGACTTATATTCCCCATGGATGATGCTAAAAGTATAAGCCCCATAGTCATCTAGGATAAGAAGGATTCCAAAGATATTAGATTTTGTGTTGATTATCACATCGTTGTTAGGATATTCCGACACATAGGAAATAGTTAAGCATAACTTGGTCTAGTATAGAGTTAGGTAAAGTGTGTTTCTTTACTATGTACATTTGTACCTTACAATCCGACGATCACGATATGTAGTGATCTGAAGGTTCATTCTCTCCTCGGTATTACTGACACTTGATCTGTGGCTTAACACCCGATTGGTCCATGATCTTTATTTAAAGAGCATGGAGGGTCATTTGTAGGTTAAATATTCATGAGAGAAGCTTATGTAAATTTTCATTCTTTTATTAATAAATTGCCTGAAGTGGCCATGTTGGCTCAGGCTGTGGACTGTTTCCTTCTTTGAGAGTTTTAACCACGTCAAAAATACTGGTGTATTGATCTGTGATCTATTTGTGAGTGGTGTCCTTTGGTGTTGTATCTGAGGAACTTACCCTGTAAATTCCTACAATCGTAAATAATTCTTGTGTACATGATCCATTTCCTACCCTTTTCAATGATGAAGTTTCTGATAATGTTCTAGTCTAGGAAGCATATTCATTTATAGATGGGTTCTTAGGATATCATCAAGTCTACCTTGCAAAGGAGTATAAGAAGAAAAATTCTTTTACCATAGAATGGGGTTCAAATGCAAATCGCGTGATGTCATTCGATCTTAAGATTGCACCTACAGTTCCATTAGAGAACTTTTGAGGTCTAAAACGGCCTCCTAAGAAAAATGTACAACCAAAATAAACTTAATAAGAACCAATGGGATTCAAGATGATGATGTCAACCATGGGGGATGATTCACCATTTTTGGGGTAAAAAAGTCAAAATATTAAAAAATAATAAAATAATAAACTATTTTTTCAACTTGTATTTTCAACTTATATCCCTAAGGTTTTACTCAAATTTCAACTGGGAGTACTCGTTGGATGAAAAATTTAATTCACCATCCAAGGAGTACACATGTTGCATACTTTTGATGGACCCTGCTACAAAAAAAATGTGAAATACATGAAAAATGTTATTGCAGTCACATTTTTTCATGCATTTCTCATTTTTCTTGTAGCAAGGTCCATTGAAAGTATGCAACATGGGTACTACTTGGGTGAGGAATCAAAATTTTCATCCAATGAGTGTTCTTGCTCGAAATTTGAGTAAAACCATAGGGAGATAAGTTGAAAAAGTAGCTTTTCCTCTTTTCTCTATAAATTTGATGATGTAATCTAATCTTATTTTATTATTTCCACTATTATTTTATAATTTCCTTAGGAGGCCCATTTTAGACCCTAAAATTCCCCTAACGTTTCCCAACTTGTCCTTCCTATCTTTGCCTCTGGAAGTGATCATCCCAACCTTATTGTAATTTTCCCAGCCACTGGACGCTAAATCAACCTCACTTCTGGTTGAATTGGACTGCTCAATTGAGGCGAGGCACAACCCCTACGCAACCTCTTGATTTTTTTTTTTGGCTTCGTCTTCTACCTCTTCCAAAACTAGAAGCTCCTCTAGATATAAGCTGTATTTCTCCTCTGACACTTGCTACTTGATCACTGACTTGATCTAACTTCTAAATCACCTGCAACTAGGAAATCAAACTCCCTTGATCACTGAGTATTTGCAAACGGTGTATTTTTCTATCTGCTAACCGACCTCTTCTTATAATCTCTAGTTGGGACTCCAACGACCAAGATTAAAACTTAATTGATGGTTGAGATAATCTCCAAATCGATCTGTGTGAGTTTTTAGAGAATTCTCTCCTTTGTCAATTAATTACTATTAATTAATCGATTTCCTAAGTTGGACTTAGGATTTTTTTAATTATCAATCAATTAATTTAATTGAGCCATCTCTAGGTGGAATTTCCAGAAATGATATATGGGTTTTGAATAACTTCTATGTTTTAGCCTCTCCACAAAGTTCCGAGACTAGAGCACCTCCGATTCTACAGAAATTAGCACTCCATTCCAGAAGTTGATCATTGAATTTAGAGACTTGATGTTCAATTTCCTTTAGTTAAGAATTCACTATTATTTCAATCAGTCTATTATTGTATTTTACATTTGGGACATTATTTTTAAAGTTACTCCTTTATAGAGACTTGATCCCACAAACCATTTTGTAAACTTTAAAATTGATGAAGGAATTTCCTTTTAACTTGATGTATTTGAATGTATGCTTTGTTTTTTTGATATTTTTTATTCATGGATATGCTATCTAAATGGTGTTCAATATTGATGATGGTTTGAATAATATTTATCATTGCATTATTCCATTTTCCATCTATTATTTCATCCTTATTTTCATTATTTAAAAGGTATTTGTCTTGAATAATGATTTTAAATAAGTTCATTAAATTCTTTCATCTCGTTTTCGTATACCAACTAAGGGAGAAAAACATTTCCTTGTTTAAAGATTCTATGTCTTAGTATTTTGGTTCTAAAATCTCTTTACTTTTATATTTTGAGGTTTGATACCTCAAAACTGTGAATTTTTCTCATAATATGGGAGTGCACAACTATAAATACAACTTTGTTTGAGGGTTACTCCCCTAGTTGTCGAATTATTCTATTTAACTTAAAGTGGGGAGGATATTTGTTAAAATTGACAACTAGCACCAAATTCCACCTTAGGAAAACTCATATGATGTAGATGATTATTGCATTGGATTCCTATTTTCGAGAGGTCCAATTTTGATATAAAGATCATCTCATTCTGACAAGAAGAAATGGAATTTTGAATTTATTCTTTCTCATGCACAAATTGTCAAGGTCAGCCTCAGTCAAATGTAAGCTCATGAAGCCCAATGGATGTGGTTCCTCACCCTCAACGAAGTGTATAAATAGGAGTGACCTTTATCTCATTTGGACATTACTCATCTCATCACATATCTCTCTCTCTCCTCTCTTGATTGGTTCATACAACTTGGAGGCTTCTCTACTTCACATGTGTGAAAGGAGGACAAATTTCATGACTGTTTTGGAGGCTGAAAATTTAAGGAAACAAGACAACGTTGACCAGTGTTGACTTGGGTGACTTTGACTTGTGTTGACCTCGTCCTTGTGGGTAAAATTCGAATTTTTGAAGGCCGCATTGATTGACATGTTTTTCGAGGTGATTGGGATAGTTTGACCGAGTTGACTTCAATGTTGTCTTTCTAATTTGACTGCAGAATTTACAAGAAGGTTTTCTCTCTCATTTGATTGGTTTGACCCATCTAATTTGGGCTGACTTGACTCTCTTGGAAGGCAAAATTATTCTGTTGTTGACCGAGCTACTTGGATGAGATTTTGGGGCTGCTTTGACCACCATTGACTTTCTGGTTAGGGTTGCATTAACTACTGATTTGGCAGAACTGTTTTGGGCATGTAATTTTGATATTTTCACTCTCTTTCTATTTGCTAAACTATTGAAGAATAATAAGAATATTTGATCAATTTCCCCACATTGGGGTTTGTCCTTGGCATCCTCCATATATTGTGTTCTCTTGTCTTGGCTTGTCTTGTCTTCTGCACATGGTTTTATGCTGTATCTGAATTTACTGTCAATGTGTTTAAGTTAATGTGATTACTACTGAATATAATTGGAAATTGTCATTGGGATGATAAGGAACATTGAAGTAAATTTTGCTAAAACATAGAACATACCATTGTTATCTAAAATTAATATGATATCAGAGCTCGAGTGAAGACAATGCCCAAGCAAGAGTGAAGCAAAGAAATCACTAAGGGAAGTTGTCGAACAAGGACTTGGAACTAGTCCCAATGATGACTACATCTTTCTTCAAGCTCGAGGACAAGCTCAAGGAAAAATCTGACTATCATGCATGGAAGATGACTCTAGATTTGACATTGAAAGAAAATGATGCCATGAACTATGTAAAATGAAGAATAGCAGCGCCTCCTTCATATGCATTTGTAGCTACACAAACAAAGTACAAGAAAGGCGAGGTTAAAGCTAAGAAAATTATTGTTGATTCTATTCACAAGCCTTTGGTTGCCTATATTTCTGATTTAGAAACATCCGAGGAGATCTATGACAAGATGGTTGGGATGTTCAAAGTAAATAATGCAAATCAAGTTATCTTTCTCAAGAACAAGTTGAAAGACATCAATATGGATAGAGGAGAATCCATCCAATCCTACTTCACGAGGATTACTGAGATCAAGAATGATCTCCTATCTATTGGGGAAGTCATTGGTGACAGTGAGCTCACTCCTATTGTACTTGCAGGTCTTACAAGAGAACGAGATGTGTTTAACACTAACATCCTCAACAATGACAAGATTCTAGGATTTGATGAATTATTGGCTAGATGCACTCAAGAAGAAATAAGGATGATGGAAAGAGACAAGTCCTCAAATGGAAACAATCCTACTTCCTTCTTCGCTCATTCTAAGAGGAGGAACAATGATGGTCCAAGGAACTAAGGACAAGGGTTCAAGCCAGGATTCAAAGAAGGAAGAAAATGAAGATGCTTCAATTGTAACAGGTTTGGCCACTTCGCTAGAGAGTGCCCTCACAAGAAAGATACTCCAAGAGATGATGACAACAATAACAACAACTACAAAGGAAATGACAATCGAAGGAACAATAAGTTCAATAAAAAAGGAAATAAGAATGCTCTCTCTGCTTGAAATGGAAATGGTCGTCCTCCCAAGAAGTTAAGAAACTCTAGGTATGAAGAAGTTATTGTTGTAAAGAAAAAATAATTTAATCTTATTTCTGCCCTCACCACCACCTCTCCTACAGATACATTGGACCATTGATTGATTCATAGTGGTGCCTCAAGGCACTTCATTGGGTACAAGGAGGCTGTCTCAAACTTGGTTGAAAAGAAGATGAATATGGAGATTATACTTGGGGATAATGCCACTTATCCTATAAAAGGAATTGGGAATGTTACTCTCCACTTAAATCAAGGTCAAACTCTTCATTTACAAGAAATGTTATATGTACATGATCTGAAAAAGAACTTGGTCTCTATTTCTGCAATGGAGGATAATGGTTTCAAGGTGACATTCATTGATGGGAAGGTTTGTGTCTGGCAAAGGAACCCAAGAGATGCATTCATTCTTAGATTCAGGGTTGAAGGTCTCTATTAGGTTGGAGGAATTCTGTTGGGAGAAATGATTTGTAATACTTCTATTCAATTTGAATTATGGCACTGAATATTTTCTCACCTTCATTTCAAAGCCTTACTTAATGTAAGGAAGATGGTCACAAGTATGCTTGAATTAAACTTAAATTATGAAGGTGTTTGTCAAGGATGTGAAGCTGGAAAACATATAACGGAACCATTCCCCTCAAGTGAAACTCAAACCACCGATATTCTTCAATTGGTCCATTATGATCTATCAGGTATGTTGCTCATGACATCTTTGGGTGGATATTTGTACTATGCTATTTTGGTGGATGAATTTTCTTGCAAAACATGGATGTATTTCTTAAAGAAGAAGGATGGAGTATTCAAATGGTTCCGCTTTTTCAAAGCCTTGGTCAAGAATCAAACAGGGAAGAAGATTAAAATATTGAGGACCGATAATGGGACCGAATATGAGTCAAATGAATTCAAAGAATATTGTAGAGAAGCTGGCATTAAGAGGGAGACTACTACTGCATATACTCCTAAACAAAATGGTGTTTCCAAAAGGAAGAATCGTACTATCATAGAAGCCACCTGTGCCATGCTTCATGAACAAGGTCTACCAAAGTTCTTATGGGGAGAAGCTTCCAACACCACCGTGTATGTCCAAAACTAATGCCCACATCAAGCTTTGGACTTCAAGATACCCGAAGAAGTTTTCACCGGTAAGAAACCTGATGTTTCTCATTTTAGAATTTTTGGTTGTCCCATATATTTTCATGTACCAAAATAGAAAAGAAACCAACTAGATGCATATGGGAAGAAATGAACATTTTTAGGCTTCAATGAAACTTTGAAGGCATATAGAATCTATGTGCCTGGTCAAAGGGAAGCGGAATTAAGTCATGATGTCACTTTCGATGAAGATTCTTCTCTTAGAAAGATATGAGATCTTCCTATCCCTAGGAAGGACAATGATGATGCTGATGTAGAAAAGAATGATGAACCTCTGTTTGATGAACCAATGCCCGATGTGGAAGGTCCGATGGATCCCATTTATCCACCTCCTAATGAGTTCTCTACTTCAAGAAAAAGACCTTTGTGGCTCAAAGATACTCTTAAAGATGTTGAGAAACATATTGCATTGAGGGGGAAATTTCGTGAAAGTAAGAAGCCGAATAGGTACCAAGGGCACTTAGCTTCCATCAGTACCATTGTACAATACGAGCCTTGCACATCCGAAGAAGCCATGAAGGAACAAGTTTGGAAGGATACGATGAATGAGGAGTATGAGTCGATCATCAAGAATGATGTCTGGGATGTGGTTCCTAGACCCAAGGAGAAGTCTCTGGTCACTTCAAAATGGCTCTGCAAGATCAAACATGGAGCTGATGGGAGTGCTGAAAAATTTAAGGCCATATTTGTTGCTCGAGGCTTCTCTCAAAAGAAAGGAGTAGACTATGATGAGACATTTGCACTGGTTTCCCGATATACCACCATTCATTCGATTATAGCCCTTGTCGCCTCACAAGGATGAAGCCTACACCAGATGGATACCAAAACTACCTTCTTACATGGTTCACTTAAGGAGGAAGTCTATGTGGAACAACTCGAGGGGTTTTAGGTTCAATATCTGAGACACATGTATGCAGGTTGAAGAAAGCCCTCTATGTGTTGAAGCAAGCCCTTAGGGATTGGTATGAGACAATCGATAGCTATCTTATGAAGCTGGGATTTACAAGGAGTGATGCTGACCTGAACCTATACTTCAAGGTTGAAAAGGGAAAAGCTCTCATTTTGGTCCTTTATGTGGATGATCTCTTTCTAACAGGTGATGACCCTCTCATTCATCAAGGGAACTGGATTCAAAATTTGAGATGAAGAACCTAGGACTAATGCACTACCTCCTAGGGTTGGAGGTCTAGTGAAAGCCAAGTGAGATTTTCCTTTCTCAAGGAAAACACATTGTGAAGCTACTTGAGAGATATGGGATGGCGAATTGCAAGTTTGTGACTACTCTGATGGAACTCAAATTTAAGAAGCTATGTGGAAGTGTTATTAGGCCTGGATTAGCTAACCCTACCGAGTATCGTCAACTTGTGGGGGCCCTGATGTTCTTGGTCAACTCCCGTCCTGACATATGATTTGTTGTAACACATTGAGTTAGTTTATAGTTGAGCCTCATCACATTCATTAGATTGCCACTAGGAATCTCTTGAGATATCTTTGGGGCACAATCCACTATGGTATGGGATACAAATTCAAGAACTTGAGGCTACATGGATATTCAGATGCTAACTAGGCTGTCAGTGTGGTGGATCATAAGAGCATGTCTAGGTTCTGCTTCTCTTTGGGATCCGCTTCAATATCTTGGATGAGCAGGAAGCAGAAATCAGTTTCACTAAGTACCCTTGAGGCCAAATACATTGCTGCGAGTATGGCCTGTTATGAAGCTGTTTGGTTGAGAAAGCTCTTTAGTGAGCTATTTGAGCACGTGTTGTTTACCACCATGATCTTCTGCGACAACGAGAGGGGGATTAGAGAATCCCTTATTCCACAACCGCTCCAAGCACATTGATATCAGGTACCACTTTATTTGGGATATGGTACAATGGGGAGAAATAAGGCTCCAACACATTAGAACATATGAGCAAGTCATAGACATTCTCATGAAGCCTTTGGGGAAGGTCAAATTCTTAAACTTCCAAGAGATACTTGGAGTCATGGAACGGCCCTCCTATGAGGGTCCTGTATGAGTTGGACACAGAGCTCTGGGAGCTCCTGGGGGCTTGGGGTACTTCTTGGAGCTATAAGCGACCATAGGGTGAGTGGTTCATCTTCCCCTGTGATACCCCATTATGGTTGACATGTGCGTAGGGTGAGTGGTCCACCTTCCCCTACAATTGACATATGCATAGGATGAGTGGTTCAACTTCTCCTATGGCATATGAGCAGGATGAGTGGTTCACCTTCTCCTACTGATGCCTCGACACACATCCTACCCATAGATTTCGGGACTCATGGGAAGTACCTCTCATCTGGCCAATGAGTTAGGAAAATATGATTAGGGAACATAACACTACTAATGGACGCATCATGTATTGCCGTAGTCCCTATGACTAGGATGCATGGTGTTCAACAACTTGATCTAGGATCAAGGACTGACTTTAGCCAGTGGAGAGTGGTATGTTCTTATGACTCACTCTCTATCAATTATTTTTCATTATTACTTCATGGTTCAGCAGATCAGAGCAGGGTAGTGATGACAACGATGGTACAAGATGACAGGATGGCATGATGACAATTGGATTGGCAGCTAGAATTTTCCCTAGTTGAGAGGGAGTGTTAAATTGGAAACTAGGGCTAAATTCCACCTTAAGACAACTCATATGATGGAGATGATTATTGCATTGGATTCCTCTTTTTGAGAGGTCCAATTTTGATATAAAGATCATCTCATTCTGACAAGCATAAATGGAATTTTGAATTTATTCTTTCTCATGCACAAATTGTCAAGGTCGACCTCAGTCAAATGTAGGCTCATGAAGCCCAATGGATGTGTCTCCTCACCCTCAATGAAGTGTATAAATAGGAGTGAACTTTCTCTCATTTGGACATCACTCATCTCATCACATATCTCCTTCTCTCCTCTCTTGATTGGTTCGTACAAGTTGGAGGCTTCTCTACTTTGCATGTGTGAAAGGAGGACATATTTTAGGACTATTTTGGAGGCCGAAAATTTTAGGGAACATGAAAACGTTGACCATCATTGACTTTGGTGACTTTGAATTGCGTTGGCCTCGTTCTTGTGGGCAAAATTATGATTTTTGAAGGTCACATTGAATGGCACAATTTTCAAGGTGATTGGGACAATTTGACTGATTTGAATTCAACATTGACTTTCTGATTTCACTGCAGAATTTACAACAAGGGTTTCTATCTCCTTTAAGTGGTTTTACCGATATGTTTTGGGCTAACTTTGATTCTCTTGGAAGGCCGAATTCTTCTGCTATTGACTGAGCTACTTGGAGGGAATTTTGGGGTTTCTTTGACCACCATTGACTTTCTAGTTAGGGCTGCATTGACTGTTGTTGGCTGCTGATTTAAAAGGACTATTTTGGGCAGGTAATTCTAATATTTGTACTCTCTCTATATGTTGAACTATTGAAGAATAATAAGAAGATTTGATGGAAGGGTTTTCCCACATTGGGGTTTGTTCCTGGCATCCACCATATCTTGTGTCCTCTTGTCTTGACTTTTCTTTTGCACATGGTTTTATGTTCTCTCTGCATTTACTATCAATGCGTTTAAGTTAATGTGTTTACTACTGAGTATAATTGGAAATTGCCATTGGGATGATAAGGAACATTGAAGTAAATTGTGCTAAAGCATATAACATACCATTGTTATCTAAAATTAATAATGTTGTTCCTCAGTAAGATACCTGCACACTGTTCTTCTTAATAAAACAATCTTGGGGAAATTAAATTATAAAAATATAATTTGTATTCCATTAAAGATAAGTTTCGTAAGTTAAACACAACACTAATTATTTTGGATGATAATGAGAGTGGAGGGGAATTGAACAAGGTTAGACTCTTCATTTCACTTAATAGTCACGTGCTACTAAAGGAGCCTGGTCACAATGCAACAGTTCTATGACCTTGCTAGCTTTACATCATCATCAACAACATGCATACGATGGAATATGTGTTAGGGTCCCACCCTAACCCCCTTATCTATGTAATGGGACCACGTCATAGTTAAGAGTCAATAAAGCCCATATTAATAATTGTAAGTGGTTAATCCGCAATTAATAAAGGAACCATAGTTAGTTGCAAATGGGCTGTAGTATTAG
>APFE030463423.1:152362-176158 GCA_000404065.3 Pinus taeda | reverse complement strand
TTTTAGATTTTTTTAAACACTTCCCTCCATTCTAAGAAGCAAAAATAATAATAGAAATAAGGACGGACCAAAAATATTCCTTTCCTTGGTAAGTGTTTCCCACCATTCATTCCACTCACTCAAGTTATTTCATAAAACAGAGATAAGTGTTATTTCACACTCTTTTCGCAAAGCCTATTGAGCTTCTCTTATGATATATCTATTCCTTGATGGAGTCCTTGATATATTGATCAAGTTTTGTTTCCTTGGAGATTAATTAGAGCAAAGAAAACATGAGTACTCTTAATTCCAAGTTCAATGCCTCTAATGGTGGACAAAAGGCAAGGGAGGGGTTGCTATCGTAGTCATAACTCCAAGTTCATTGTCTCTGATGGTGGACGAGGCAAGGGAGGGGGTTTCGGTCATGGTCGTGGTCGTGGAGTTTTCTCTTTTACATTATATTTAGGGAGTTCAAAGCAATTTGAATGGAATCATTGTCATCACTAGGTATAATGGATTAAGTGTGATAATGGATAAAATGAAGTAATTATTTGTGAGAATTTGTTCTTGAACAAACATTAGGATCCATCTTATTATAGACAAAAGTACATGCATTAAAAACAACTCAATATTTCATGTGACATTCATATTGTATGCGACTTATTTTTCATCAAAAACAATTTACTTTTTCACGTGACATTCTTTTTTTGTTAAAATTTCTTCTATTTCTAATCTGAAACATTCACAATATAATATGAAGAACAAATGGGTACCTACTTCATATGGATTAAAAAATGCTTCTACTACTTAATGTGAATTACAAGTGTAATCTTAGTTGGATCTCCAATATATCTTAATCCATATTTTCATTTTTTTTAGTACTATTAAATGTTATTATGTCCTAACTCATTTTATTATTAGCATTGTAATAAAAATATTCATTTTGCTATAGAATTAGTACTAACATGTAATATTGATTTTTTTTCCAGAAAGTTATAGGTAATGACCACGAAGATGATGATATAGACTATGTTTAGATTACATCATATATTAGAGATGATGATGATGAGGATGGCGATGGCATTGGTGATGATTATGTGGATGATATTTTCAGGATGGTTAGGATGATGATCATGGAAATGATCATGAGGATGAGCTTTACTATGACTTTCGTGGTGCTAGCTAGTCATGCGTTATTTTTTATATTTAGTGGGATGTCTTAATATGGTAATCATACATTTTAATTTTAGTTTATTTGAATAATGATGATGATACTATTGGTACCATATTTTTACCTTATGAATATGTTGAAAATTGTTTACAAATTTTTTTTATGAAGAATTATTGTGTATGATGAGATTCCTATTTTTTTTTATGGATGTTGTGAATTTACATTAACATAATGATATCTATGAAACATTTTCATTTGGTAATCTTATATTGAATTTTAGTTGATTTGATTAAATATGATGATGATATTATCATTTTTATCTTGCTATTTTATGTATATATTGAAAATTATCAACATTATTTTGATGGAGAATTATTATGTATGATGATATTACTATCTTTTGATGGGTGTTGTGAATTTACCTTAGAATAATGGTGTTCATGAAATATTTTGATATGATAATCACACATTTGAATCTTAGTTGATTTGATTAAACATGATGAGGATATTATTAGTATTATCTTGTTAATTTATATATGTGTTGAAACCTGTCAATGCTTTTTTATGGGGAATGATTATGTATGATGATACTACTATTTTTGGATGTATTGTTGTGAATTTACCTTGGAATAATGATATCTGCAATAAATGTTGATTTAGTAGTAATATGTGTATATTGAAAATTGTCAATGACTTTTTGATGGAGAATTGTTATATATGAGGATACTGCTATATGTTTTATGAATGTTGTCAATTACTCTTAAATTTGTTTACAAATACTAAGTTATGAATTTGAATTGTGATATATTCTTAAATGTGTTATACATGAAAATACCTCATGATCATCTTGGAGGAGAGTACTATGATGTTGGTTGAAATACCCCTTTCTCCTAAACTATATAAGCCTATAATACAAGTTATGTACCATGAGAACCACAGTATCCTAGTCTATAACAAGTTGTCCCTTTCATCTAACTTTTGTTACTGAAATTCTCACATTAGAGGAATTTTCAACTCAAAAAATAACCACCTAAGAAAAAATTAAGAAACTAATAAAATAATGCCATGTAGACAATTTTTTAATATATCATTTTTATTATTCTTTTACCAAAATTACTCAAATAAATGTCACATTTATCAAAATAATTGTATATGTATTTTATATTTAAATTAATATATTAGCACAAGATTTAATAAAATTTAAATTCAAAAAGCAAATTCAAAATTTCAAGGAAATTTAAATTTAAATTTAAATTACCCAAATAAACTCACTTTTATAAAAAATAACCATTTACATGTATTTTATATTGAAATTAATTTATTAACACAAAATTTAAGAAAATTTAAATTTAAAAGGAAAATTTAAAATATAATTTAAGTTAAGTTTAAATTTAAGTTACCCAAATAAATGCACTTTTATCAAAATAACCATATATTTATATTTTATATTTAAATTAATTTATCAATACAAGATTTAATAAAATAAATTAAGAAAGTAAATTTAAAATTTAAATTAAATTTAGGATTTAGGATTTTATATTAAATTTATTTATTTAACACGCCATGATTTGCCGTTCATTAAAA
This sequence comes from Pinus taeda, assembly GCA_000404065.3. NCBI lineage: Eukaryota > Viridiplantae > Streptophyta > Pinopsida > Pinales > Pinaceae > Pinus > Pinus taeda. Next base: position 173,424 of record APFE030463423.1, on the reverse strand, counting down.
ATATTCTCGATATTCTAACTTTTATAGATTAAGATATTAATTTTATTTTTAATATTTAACATAGTTTTGGGTCACTTGGGCACCATTCATAGTTAAATTAGGTAAGTTATATTATTAAAAAAAATTCACTACCTAGTCACACATGTATGTCTTTTAAATTTTAAAATATTTTGATTGGCTTACACATTATGACATGGAAATTCAATGTTAACATTTTAAAATGAAAATTCCTCTAATGCGAGGAAAAAAGCTCGAGTTAACTAGAATTTGACACTCTTGTTCACTTTCGGAAACTCATATGGTGGAATGTGATCTCTTTATCTTCATCTTTAGATTTTTCCTAAAAAATAAAAGCATACAAAAGTGGGCAAGAGCCATAAAGCATAGAGAAGTTTTTTCCTAAGCACAAAAGCATCTAAAAAGTGGAAAATGCCATCTTTATATGAGGAAACATTATTCACCCAAAAGCTTATGCCAAAATTGAACTAATGATGAATTTGGGAAATCTTCATAGCCTTCACTTTCCTATATATTGGAGGCTTGGCCATTGAGGAAAGGATGGGAATTCGTGTATTGTCATGCTGCTAAGATCTATCTTCAGAGGGAGAGTTTTGGAGCTAGGAGTTGGGGGAGGTGTTGTTGCAACTGCATCTAATGGTTGTAACTTTCCATCAACTCCTTTATTAATATAGATTATTTGTTCTTCCTTCCATATGCTACTATTCATTCTTTACTTAGCCTATTTAACTAATGAATGTATGGGATTTTGGTTTATAATTATTTATTCAGTAATATTTATATGTTTATGATAGTTTCAATTATCAAGATATTATGTTGTGAAGTTTTCTTTGTTCTCTCTCTTGTGTGTAGGACCAAGATTTGGAGCTATCTAGGAGTGCTTCCCAGCTACACTAAAAACTCCAAGAAGACCTGCATGCGAGAACTCACATGAACTCATTCTTCTTTTCTTAATCTATACTCTACATCTTAATCTACTAAGAATCTTGAGCCTTAGAACAACCATTCTCTTAATCAGTCTATCTTAGGTTTCTAGGATAAACTGAGAGGGTTTTATGTTCATCTAACTGTGCATTAAATCCTACAACAAAATGATATTTAGAATCTGTAATATATTTCACTATGCAATAAAATTAGTAAAATGGAAGTAAAAATAAAACTCTAAACAAGAAGCCAAAAGGGGATGTAACCATCGATGCAAAATTGGGAGTAAAATTGGATGTTAAACTAGCCATCAGAACAAGATGCAAACAATGAGACAAAAAGGGTTTTAATGTAGAATTAAAAAGGGGTACAAAACTAGACACGAAGAAGGGAACAAAATAGGGCATACAAAAAGATACCAAATTGGGCGCAAACAAGGATGCAAAAATGGACACCAAAATGAGGATGAAAAGAATGGTGTAAAATTAGGATGCAAAATTGGGTGCAAAAAGGATGTATGAAAAGACACAAAACAAGAAGCAAAATGGGACTAAAAAAGGGTAAAACTAAGGATGCCAAAAATTATACATAACTAGATGAAAATTCAAATTAAAATCTAAGTGAAAAATGAGATGAAAATGTGGACACAAAATGTGGCAGAAAAAAGGATACAAATTTGGATGCCAAAAAGGATGCAAAATTAGACACCAGAAAGGATGCAAAACTGGACATAAAAAATGATGAAAATTTGGACACAAAAGTAGAAAAAAGGGTGTGAAAATGGGCATAAAAATGGATCAAATTTGAATGCAACATTGGATGCAAAATGAGGTGCAACAAATGATTCAAAACATGGTGCAAAAACAAATGCAAAAGTAGACGAAAAAAATGGCTCAAAATTGATCGTAACATTAGAGACAAAATGGGATTCAAAGGTGGATGCAATGCATGGTCCAACATAGGGTGAAAATTTAGATGCTCAAAAGGATGCAAGAAATGTTGTTAAAAATGATGCTAAATTGGATGCAACAAATGATGCAAAATTAGGTGCAAAATAGGATGCAAAAAAGGGAGACAAATGAAACGAAAAAAGTGGATGAAAAAAATGGTTTAAAAATGGATGAAAATTTTGGCACTAAATCAGATGCAACATATGGTGCAAAATTAGATGCAAAAAATGGTGTAGAAAAAGGCAGAAAAATTGGTGCAAAAATAGATGTAAAAATAAGTACAAAATTAGAAGCAAAAAATGGCATAAGACTAGATACAAAAACTGGCACAAACTCGATGCAAAAAAATGCATTAAATCAGATGCAGAAGATGGTGTAAAACTCGATGCAAATATCAACACAAAAATAGAAGAAAAGAATGGCACAAAACAGGAAGCAAAAAATGATGCAAAAAATGGCACAAAACTAGAAGTAAAACTTGTTGTAAAACCAAATGCAAATCTTGGTGCAAAATATGATGAAAATTTTGGCGTTAAAAAAAGATGCAAAATTGGCACAAAAAAGGACGCTTTAAAAATTGTACAATAGAGCTAGATTTAGTGCCAGGCTGCTCATCCCAATCGAGAGAAAAATACACTAAAATCTGGTGCTAAATCTGCCGTAAATTGCTTGTTTTGTTGTAGTGTTGCAGGCAGGTCTTCAGTATGAGGATAGGTTGGAGGGGTTGTCCAACTTTAGTCCTCGGAAGGAAATGATCAAGTTTGTCTTCTAGGTCAACAAGCTCTAGGCTTTTACCGAGAAAGAGATCAAGAAGCCAACCGACCCTAAGGAGCTGAAAATATATGAAGATTTGGATGCGAGGGAGAGATTGATCATCCTAGATGGTGTGAAGGATGCCCTCATTCCTCATTTTTTAAGGAAGAATAATGCACATGAGATGTGGATGGCTCTTAAGAATTTGTTCCAAAATAAGAACGAGAACCGGATACTAGTATTGGAGGATAAGTTGAATTCCACTAAGATGATAAAGGGTGAAAGTGTGACCTCGTATTTGTTGAGATTGTCTCAGGTCAAAGATGAGCTTTTTGCCATCGGTGTGTCTACCTTAGATGGAGATATGGTAAGGATTTCCTTGAAAGGGTTCACCAAGGATTGGAAGACCTTCATCAAAGGGATCATTTCTAGGGAGAAGCGGCCAGACTGGGATAGACTGTGGGATGATTTCATTTAGGAAGAGTCATGAGACGAGTATCTTCATCCAAAGAAGAAGGGATATGATGACATGGCACTTGCAACGTGAATGAAGGGTAAGAAAAATAAGGACTTGAAAAAAGTCAAGTGTTTAAACTGTGGTGAGATGGGTCATTATTCGTTGAGATGTATGATGAAGAAGAAGGGAGATGATGAGAAGAGGAAAGGAAAGAAGGCTGTCAGTGTTTCCACTTCAGCTGAGATAGATGATCTTTCCAGGAGATCAGAAGAGGAGGAATTTGCTATGATTTCTCATTTCTTGCATGGTACTATCAATGAGGATGGATGGTACAATGAAGCATATGACAGGGTCACAGGAGGTTTTGAGACTCTAGCTGAATGTGACTTGAAGTTGCACATTGTGTTGGGTGACAAGAGTTAGTTGGAGATCCGAGGATAGAGAGCTATGCCATTCAGGATGGAGACAAGACGTGTGATGCGTGATTCAAATATAGCTTGATTTTTGTCTCTCTGATCGAGAGAAATGGGTTTGAGGTCTTGTTCGAGGATGGGAAGGCAAGGCTCAAGGCCAAAGGCTCTAAGTCCGATGACATTTCATTCATAGTTAGAGAGAATGGTCTCTATAGGTTGACTGGCAGGCCTGTGGATAATAGAAAGAAGAAAATGGAGTAGGTATAGGTTCTAGAGAAACATAAGCAGGTGCAAGATTCAGAGGAACAAGTACAAGTTCCCCAGAAGAAGGTACACCTTCCATAGAAGGTCCAGGTTCGAGAGACTCAGAGGGAGTCTAATTTGAGAGGGAGCTTTCATATTCAGAGGAAGACTCTGCAGTCCAAGTGAGTGGGGAGAAAAGGTGCTCCTACAAATGCTAAGAAGGAATCATGGAGAGAGTGGAATATGTTACATGATAAGAAGAAGAAGCAAGGTGCTTCCAGTAGTGACAAAAACACTTTTGAGAAGGGCGTAGTTCACCGTACAAGGATTGCTGTGATTGTGAACGCTAGGAGTTGGGCAAGTGTTGTGAGCAGTGATGATGATGACAAGGTATTTCCTCATCTTTGAAATGGAAATACCTCCCTCACTAAGAGGGAGTGTTGATTTGTGTAGCTTGGGAGGTACTCCCACCCCTAGGGTTCAGGGTTTGGAGGACAAAGCACCACAAGGGTCACTTGTGGGCTTGGAACCCAAGTATGGGGTTTTGCACCCAATCGTGTTTGGGGAAATTACAGAGGCAAAATTCTACATGTGATTACATGAGATGATAAAGGGAAGAAAGGAGAATCCAACACTTTAAGAATCTTTAAATTATGAGCTGTAGAATGGAGAAATGAATTTTTAAAATTGACCATTAATTATTGGTTTTCAAGTCATGTAAGCTTGATGTAAAAATTAGCCAATAGATGTGTCTCTTCATCTATTCATTAGAGCCCCTCTTTTGGCTATAAAAAGAGGGTGATAGCATGTTGTTTTAATCATCCAAAAAGTGCAACATACATAGCCAACAAGAACTTGTTGGAGGAGAGACATAGCTCTGTTTTGGGCCGCGACACAAGAGGACAAGAATAGGAGGGTTAAGGATAGTTTGAGGCTTATTTTAGGGTGGCCGAAGAGCTGGTTGGAAGGTCTAGGGTCTGTTCTTGAAGGCTAAGACAGGGAGGATTTTTTTTAGGGTTGTTTGAGGTGGTTCTTGGGTGGAAAAGCCTTGTTAGAGGCAACGTAGATTGTTGTGGGTAGGCCACAGGCCCTAAATCACTGTTGGAAGGAAACTTAGGGTATACTAAGGGTTGTTCATGCCCAAAACAACAACAAATCAGGTGAGAATCTCTCCAAGTGTAGGCCACAACGAAGGAGGGATTTCTGGGTGACTATTTAGGGGTTATTGCAACAGTCCATGGTGCCCTAACCAGTCATAGTCACAACAATAATGTAACAATAGTGTGATGTGTGTTGGATCCTTATCTTTGTGTTAGATTTGGATTAGATTATCTAGCAGTCTGTGGGAGCCAATTTGGAGTCTTGTTTGAGTGACCATAAGTCTTCATCAGTGTAGATTCCACAATGATTAGATTGGGTGCCATTGATCTAATTGGAGGGTAGTGTGTTGGCTACCCAAAGTAGCCCTAGAGTAGTAGACAAGAAGGACGTTGTTGGTGCATTATTGGGTGAAGTTTGCAGCCTAAAGAGTATCTCTTTGATGAACGAAAGAGGCTACTAGAAGGTAGATTGGATCTCGGAAATTAGGCCTACCTAGAGCAGAAATTTATGAGCCCGTGTACTTGCAGCATAAGTGACATGCAACGTTATTAGGTGGCAACCCTTTGGAGTCTCGATGTGTAGTGGCGTTGATGGACTAAGATACTACTAGTGAGGAGTATGGAAGCGAAGGACCGGCATGAAAAGATACAACATAAAAGCTACAACGACATTTGTCATTATATCTTGTATACCATAGAATATTGTGTTATTCGAATTTTATTTAATATAACGAAGATTGAGATTATACAATATTATACAATTTTGTTAAAAACTGTGTATATTTGTGCATGTGTGATTTACTGCTTTATATTTTTGTTGTGAAAATTTGTTTATAGTTGAGATTCTTGGTTTGGTAGAGTCAATGATTTTAAGACTCTAACCTAGACCCAAGGTCGTGGAAATTCAACATCCAACACTTATGTCAAATGTGAAATATGCTCCTCCCAAGTAACATTATATACCATTATATCATCCAAATAGACAATAAAAAATGAATCTATATAAGGGTGCAATATATCATTCATTCATCTCGTAAATGTAGTTGGTGCATTTTATAGGCCAAATGGCATGACTAACCAATCAAACTAACCTTGTCTAGTGATCTGGCTATAACACATCCTGATAGCCTACTAGTGGTTAAGTTTGACTACATCAACTCTTAGCTAGAGTTACAATATAGACTTTTCTAGAGTCTTTTACATCAAAATCACGTGGCTAGCCCCTTTTCCGTGAATAATGGGGGCTGACACGATATCCTCTTGATCCAAGGTGGTGAAAACATGAAGGTCAACTTTTGAGTGACATAACTTTCGCATACAGACTCTCATTGACACAATTCTTGCACCGTTGGAAAGGTTTATGTGTGTAGAATAACATGAAAAAGTGGACACCAAAGTGGCAAAATTTTACCCCCAAAAAGCATCATTTGATGCCTCAAAAACACTCCTAAATGGTTTCAAACCTCGTTTTGTCAAACTGGGTCCTGCAGATAAATACAATCCCTTGAGATAATTCTTCCACTTTTCCCACTCTAAATGCATCGAGATGGATGACAAACAATATAATGATCCAATTCAGATCCATACATGTTTTGATTAAAAGCTCACCACAATGTAAACTTTCCATGAATTAATAGAATCTGTTGACTTAAAAAATATTAGTGTTTAATATTTGTTTAAAGTATTGGCTTTAATGTTGGGTTTTAATATTAAAGTTTACAATATTAGATTTAATAATAAGGTTTACAGTATTGGGTTTAACATTAGGGTTTATAATATTCAGTTTAATAATATTAAGATTTATAATATTGGGTTTAATATTAGGACTTAATATTGTTTTATAATATTGGCTTTGATATTAGGATTTATAATATTTACTTTTATAATATTGGTTTAATATTTTAGAAATTTATTTAGATTTATAAATTTACGCTTAATATTTGGCGTTTAATATTATAGTTTGTAATATTAGCGTGTAATAATATTGAATTTTAATATTAATTTATTATTGGTTAATATTAATGTTTATAACATTTTAATTTATATATTATAAAATTTTTATAATATGCCAGTTTTTAGACATATTTGGTTTAATATTAAGATTTATAATACTAGGTTTATAATATTTTACATTTTATAAATTATATTAATAAGTAATATTAATTATTTATATGATTCTATTGGTATATATCAGCCACATTTACTAAAGAAATAAATTATTTATTTTGATTTAAAATTTTATTCCTATACTCAAAAAGCTTGGAGAGAAGACTCCCAAAATCTAATAGTTGTGCTAATAATAACAAACATACATCGCAACAACATATATAAACAGTGAATTTTTTACTTACTATATTTGATTTTAAAACTTCAACCACATATAATATCACATAATATTAACCTAACAATTTTGATTCTTTAGCCTAATCAAATTTACCAACTAAAATACTTCAAATCCAATGGGCATGAATTAATAAAAAAATTCTTACCAACTAAAATACTTAAAATCCAATGTACATGAATTAATAAAAAAATTCTTACCAATTTAATAAAATTAATATGGAAATTTGAAAATTTCAATAGATTAGTCAAATAAACATCACCGGTCATAATTTTGGTAAAATTAATATGAAAGCTTGAAACACCAAAGCATTTAATGCGTCTAACGGCGAGAAGTCTGTACCGCGATCTCGCCCATCAAACCTCCCACTAATCGCGTAACTCGTATAACAGTGAATCAATCTAAGTCTTTACATGGAAACGGAATCAACAACAATAATAGGAAACTCTCTTATTTTGGTCTCTGTTTTCTTTTGCTAAATCATAAACATAAGACATACGACCCTGGTCCTAAGGGTTCAATGACCAGTCTGAAACAAATAGTAGGGCGGGAGGCACTAGAATGAAAGGGAGTGCATAACCAATGAAACTTAAATCACGTACTATGACGCATAACCTGCAATATTGGTAAGATTGAAAAACCTTCATAATAAATTCGCGATGATAGTCCAGAGTTTATTGGAAATATGGTGTACTGTACTTCGCAAAGACTAGCAAGGATGGCTAAGGCCAAGAGCATAATACAAAACTTTATTGAAATTCTGGAGGGCCAACTTTCTTGCATAAGGGATAAAATGGCACATACAACACCGCGACCAAACCTGTGGGCTTTAGCAGTATGAGAAATGGATACGCGAAGCAATAGTTAACGCTTTATTTTTTCAATTGTACAAACCCCAAACATAAAAAATCAACAACGATTCTGAGAAGTAAGCGAGCTAGAGAGTTTTCATCCTCGTGCCTTTGAAAAGGCTCCCTCGTTTGGTGAAAGTGTATTTGGCTACATGAAGAACCATATTGGTGATAAAAGCATAGTTACTCAATTCTATTTGATATATAAAGAAATTGAGAATATATATTTTATAAAGATGAATATTATAATATATATATATATATATTTCTATTTTTATTATTTTATTTTATTTTCCTGAATTTGTCTACTCCTATATTGATACAAAAATATTTTTACAAAGAGGCAGCGGCTTCGAGAAATCTAGCCCAGAGATGCGGCATGCTCACATTACATAGCTGAACACTGACCAAAAAGACCTGCTGAAGACTGACCAAAGGAACTTCTAGGACTATGACCATGACTAGTTCATAGAAATAGAAAATGCCTATATCGAAACTAAATACTGACTAGAGGTAATTCAAAGACCAAAACAGGTTGACTGGGCCTAAACAAATAAAGAGGGAAGCGCTACCCAAATCAAAACTGAAATCTGACACATTAAACAACTGTAACTGTAAGTGAGACTCAAAGGCACAATCAGAAGAATGCCGCCCATGCAGGGGAAACCGGCAATTTAACTTTAGAAAAAAACTCTGAGCATGAGAACTGTAGAGCATATAAAGACTATAAAATAGGAGGGAATTGAGCAACATAGAATAAAAAACCCTTGAACGCAGACCTGATTAAGCTTCATGAGAGGTGGAAAGTGACTCTTCAATGATGCGACACCCATAGTTATAGGGATCTTCATCCTTAGAGGGATGGCCCTCTTTGCCTGAAGAACCACCACCAGTAGGGACGCTCGGACCAGCTTGAATGTTCATGTCCTAGGTTGCAATGCCACCAGGATCCTTACTCTATGTGTTGTCAATTTGAGAAGTGCCATACTTATCTTTCGCCCTCGTCTCCAGAGTCACCCCTGGTGTCACAACAACTAGACCAGAAGTATCCTCTCGAAGCTCATTGGTGCTTGAAGCTAAGAAGGAGAAATTACTAAGTGTACAGGGAAATTGAAAATGAGCGGTGTGAGATTGAGAATTATGAGAGTGCGGTGCTGAATTATGCTGCCCTCGACCCCATCCACGACCACTCCTAGTAAGAGGATAGCGATCAGCGCAGAAGTCTGAGGAATAAAATGAGGAGTCCGCAGTGGAGGAGGAGGGCTGGCGGATAACTCGCCCACGGGAACTTCCCCTCCTGCAGCTCATTCTCTGGTGCAATCTAGGCATAATGAAAAGAACAGGAGGTACTGAACAGGCAGCAGTACTGTGAAAGTTGGGGGGGACTGAACGGGGCTTAGTTTCAGCACGCAGAGGAGCACTGGGAAAGACAGAGGACGGGCTACAACTGAAAATGAAGAAAAGGCTTTGAGAAATGTGAAGTCCTAGCAATAAATCAACACAGCGTTCCAGAGCCCAACGATTCCCTGGGCTGGTCCTAGAGCGAGGCTCTGCAACAGCAAGGGAACAACACGAGCGTAGGGGAGGAGCATGAATGTGTTCTTGGAGGGGCGCCATGAAAGATGAGCTTGCAGGCTGGTATGGAGGGACGAGCTGCATTAACGCAGCATTGAAGATATTCGCAGAGGGATTAATTACTGGCATCACGCGAGACCGGATGGCAGTGGTAATAAGCCATGTGCCAACCCACCAAGATGCCCACGTATCGAAAGCCATGTTACACCTGGATCCGGGAGAGATAGATCTTGTTGCACCAGAAGAGTGTAATCTTGTTTGAGTTGTGCATCATTAGAACTACTCAGTGGACTAGAGAAGAATGAGAGCTGTTGATCGACGCCTTGATTAGCCAATCTGTCTGCTACCTTGTTAGCTGTTTGCCGAATGTGCTTGAAGGTGATGCTGCGGGGTGCCCTGAGCCATTCTTCAATTTGTTCCAATCTGTTTAGAAGCTGCCAGCTCGAAGCGATCTTTGCTGCTGAGGTGCCTGAGTGAATCTGAATAGTTGCCTCTATTAAGATTTGAGAATCCCCTTCAACCTCTAGAGGGAAGAAATTTTCTATTTTTGCTATACAAATGCCCTTCAATAAGCCTTCAAGTTCGGCAGCGTTGTTGGTGTCTCTTCCAAGTGAACCATGATATATGTGCACAGCAGAGCCTACAGCATCTCTGAAAATACCACCGTAACCAGCCAACCCAGGATTGCCCTTAGTAGCTCTGTCGAAGTTTAGTTTGTAAGAGTGGGTGGCAGGAGGAGACCAGAATTGGGGAGAATCAATATGGATGGAGGAGCTGGGCTTGACTTGAGCTAAAATTGTGAGGTCCAGGTTCCAATTTTTCAAAATGAGGCATTCTTGGGGTGAAGCTGGCAAATCCGAGTCTTGCCAGTGTCTTAGAGCTAGAGTTTCTTGAAGGTTTTGTTTGAGAAGTAGCCACGGGGTGTCAAGGGGCGTACTGTGATCTTTAAAGATCCTGTTATTTCTCTCCTTCCAGATGATCCAATAGACAAAGCCTGGTAAGAGGTTCCAGATGGAATTGAGTAGTAGACTTTGGAAAGGTTGCCGAGGCTAGTTCCTGATGGTGTTTAAAATATCTCCCACACGTCTGCCCATTCTTCTGTAGCACTGTGCTGTTCTCTCCCAAAGTTGAGCTGCTAATGGGTAGGTGTCCAATAGATGCAAGATGGTCTCTGTATGAAGATTGCAATTGGGACATCTGGAAGGCCCAGTAAATCCTCGCTTTTGTAGATTGTCCCAAGTGAGGATCCGTTGTTTGCTTAGTAGCCAAAGGAAAGTAGAGACCTTAGGCCAGATGCTTGGTTATCAAACCTAATCCCATAACTGATCCTTTATTATTTGCGTGGGTTGATAGAGAAGTTGGTATGCTTCCTTGGTAGTGAACATACCTTTGGGAGTATATCCCATTGCACTTTGTCCTTCTGATTAGAGAGTTTAATTTTCTTGAGTTTGAGCTCTTGATCGATCTCTTCATAAATTTCCTCCTGCCAGTTAGCCTACTAGGTGCCAGCTGTTCTCCAAAGTTGAAAACCTTGAGGGGATTGCTACTGCCAAAATTGATGGACATGGATTTGATCATTGTGCTGCATAGTAGCTTGCCACTTAGGTTTGTGGAAGAGAGAGGCGAGTTTGGGAAGTTGTCGCCAAGAATCCTCCCAAAATCTTGCTGTGGTACCCGAATGGATTTCCTAGAAGATGTGCGCTTGAATAAAGGCACTATCTTGCTTGGCCACATTCCAAATCAACAAGTCAGGGTTGGTCGTGCTGATGCGGATGAGATCCTCCAGTGGTCTGCTTGGAGCATATTTGGCCTGCCAGAGATGTGCACAAGGAGTGTGTGTTTTGGATATCCAGTTCCACCAGATGCAAGCGCCCATGGTGTTATTGCTGTGGAGGGGATCCCTTAAACCAAGCCCACCAGTTGACTTCGGAAGACAAACCTAAGTCCATTTGACAAGAGCCCATTTTCTGTTGAGGCTTGAGGAACCCCAAAGAAAGTTTCTTTGAATATTGCGAATTCTTTTAAGAACCCATTTGGGGGCCGCCAATATAGAAAATAAGTATAGAGCCATGGCTTGGAGAATGGATTTGATTAGGATAAGCCTGCTAGCAATGTTGAGCGAGCGGTAGGTCCAAGAAGAGAGCCTGGTTTCTAAATTGTCAAGGAGGGATCTCCAGGAAGCATGTTTGATGGTTGAGTCAAACAGGGGAGCTCCAAGATATTTCGAAGGAAGCACAACTATCGGGAAGCCCAAAATCCTGGCTATATTTCTCTGAGTGAAAATGGGAGTGTGGAAGAAGAAGAGCTGGGATTTGGAGGCATTGATGGTGGTGCCAGAAGCTTCTAAGAAGAGATTGAGCAGGGACTTGAAGGTAGAGGCCTCTTGAACAGACAGATGGCCGAAAAGCATATTGTCATTGACAAACTGTTGGTGAGAGATGGGGGGTTGACCATGAAGAGAAATGCCCTTTAAGGAGTGTGAAGAGATAGTAGAATGAAGCAGGCGACTAAGTCCTTCGCCCATGAGAACAAAAAGGAACGGGGAGAGAGGGTCGCCTTGACGAATACCCCGGGAGGGATGAAAGGGCGAGGAAGGAGAACCATTAAGAAGGATGGAGAAACAGGGGGAGGAGATAAGATTCATAAGCCAACGTGTCCAAGTAGCATTGAAGACAAATGCTAATAACATTTGATTAATATAGTTCTAGTTGAGTTTATCAAAATCTTTAGAAAGATCTAACTTGAGAATCATACCTGGCTTTTTTAGAATCTTGAGTGAATGGATCACTTCATGTGAGAGAATGATACCGTCCAGAATCTGGCGCCCTTCTACATAGCTTGTCTTCTCTGGCGAAATGAGGAGAGGGAGAAGAGGTTTGAGCCTGTTCGCCAGGACTTTAGATACGAGTTTATAGATAACATTGCAGAGTGCGATGGGCATATATTTATCAGGCATGTTGGATTCTTCCACTTTAGGAACTAGCGCTATGAAGGTCGTGTTAAGGGAAGGAAGGATCTAATGCATCGATCGCGATTCTTCCACGAGCTCCCAACCTCTGTTTTGATATGCTCCCAGAAGGCATGAAAGAAATTGGCTGTGAAGCCATCGGGGCCAGGTGCTTTGCCATCCTTAAGATGGGCATAGCGTCCTCCACTTCCTGCATAGAGATAGGCTAGAGAAGCATATTGTTGTGGTCCACTGTGATGATTTTTGGAATATGCTGCGTAATAGATCGAATAGCCTGATTTTTGCAGCCCGAAGGCTCCCGAAGAATGTCCTGAAAGTACTCTTTGAATCCTGTTCCACTTCTTCATGCACCTCCAGATGCTCCCCTTGCCGATTATTAATGAAGGTGATGTTATTGTGCATTCTCCTTTGAATAGTAGACCTGTGAAAAAATTTGGTATTTTTCTCCCCATCTTTAAGCCATCTGACCCTGGATTTTTGATGCCACAGGGTCTCTTCTTGTTGCCTTCGTGCTTCAATCTTGGTCAAGAGGGCCTTCTCCTGTTGTGCATCATCTTCCGTTCTTCCCTCAGAGATAATACACTGTTGCAATGTATTCATTTGCTACTCCAACGCTTTTCGATGGTCAAAAATGTTACCAAACTGAGTGCGGTTCCAAGATATGAGAGCTTGTTTGAGGTGTTTTAAATTTTGTTGAAACTGGAACATCTTGGCTCCTTCAGGGGGAGTGAAGGATTTCCAGGCATCGTTAACTACTTCTTTGAATTTAGGATGTGAAAACCAAAATGATTCGAAGCGAAAAGGTCTATTACAACTAGAGCTCGGACACGACCACTATATCATTATGGGCCAATGATCAGAGCCCACTTGAGGCATGATGGAGGCATGAAAGTCCCCACCCAGGTGAATGGCATTATCTAACATAAGGATTCGATCCAGCCTAGAGGCTATATGCTGTGGTCCTCTTCTTTTATTGGTCCATGTATACATACCATTAGAAGTCTGTAGGTCTATTAACTGATTTCTGTGGATGAAGTCTTTGAAGCCGATGCTGTCTCCTTCTAGCCTCGATCTTCCTCCTGATTTTTCCTCCAAAGCTGTGATGATGTTGAAGTCACCACCAAAAATCCAAAGGGGAGAGCTGTTGACAGAGTTGAGAGCTGTGAAAGTGTCCAGCAGATCCAACTTTTTTTGTAAATCTTGTGGGAAATACATATTAGAGAGATGACCATGGATATTGGTCTTGATTAGGTGGAAAGTTGTCTGAATAAAGAAGTGTGAGGCGTGAAAATCATGAAGGGAGAGAACTTGAGGGTTCCACATGATTGCTAGCCCTCCTGAAGCCCCTGAAGCATCCACTGAGACTAAACGACATCCAACCCAGGCTTTATTTAGAATCTTTTCCAGTGCAGTGTTATTGCATTTTGTTTCTTGTAGATAGACTAATGAAGGCTGGATCATGTTTTTTAACATTCTGTGTTTTGCAGGGCTATTAAGCCCTCTCACGTTCCATGAGATGAGCTTCATGAGGAACAGTGGGGAAGAGATTTGAAAAACTTGGTCAACTTGGGGAATCTACCAGATCCCACCAGCATTTCTCTAATAATAATGGTCCTCTGCAGATCCATTTTACGCCCACGTTTTTTCATGTCTTTCAGTATTTTTTTTCCATCCCAAGGACTGCCTGCCTGAATACCAAGACATTTGTTATGCTGTGCTCTGGCTAAAACTACTTCAAGACTTTCGATTTGTGAGGGGGTATAGCACTGAATTATTTCTGTCAACACGATGTTTCCAGGATGAGAATGTCCAGATCTACACTCTCTGGTTCCTCATCCATGTGTATCGGTATGCTCTGTTCTTCCTTGTTTGGCATTTGATGGATACTGAGAGCTAGAGCTGCATCTATGTCCATGTTGGATGTTTGAAGGGCTGTATCTTGATCTTTATTATCAGAGGAGGTAGAGGCGGGGGTGATGATGAGTCAGAGGCTGAGAGTGGAGCTGAAGTTTTGGAAAGGGGGGGGGGGGGGGGGGGGGGGGGAGAAGTAGGAGGTGGATCTGAAGAAGGAGGGATAGAAAGGTGATCCTCCAAGTTATTTTAAGAGGTTAGGATTTCGAAGTTGTTTCGTGTTTCAGGTTTCTTGAGATTATCTGGGGCGACTGGAGATTTCTTGGCATGCTTTCTTCGATTGGTGATTTTTGTGAATCCTTCAGCATCTTTGCTAGTCTCAGTGACAGGGGCTTTAGACTGAAGATTCAGTGGGCAATCCCTGAAAAGATGGCCATGTTCATGGCATTTCCTGCAACGAAATGGAACATGCTCGTAGTCTATTGTTTGAACCCATTCAAAATCATCATGAAATAGACTTACCGAGTTCGTGAGTGCTTTGGCCAGATGCATGTGTATACAAATCCTGGCATAGGAGGTGTATCTTCGATGTTTAGTTTCCTCAACGACTTTGATAAAAACCCCTAGGCCATTGCCTATGTCTTTTAAGGTCTCCTTGTCTCAGTATTCCAGGGGAAGAGAGTACATTCTGATCCATACTGGAGCCCAGTTGAAATCTTCTTTGTCTGGATTGAATCTCTCTATCTAGTCACAAAGGTACAGGCCTGCAGAGTTGAAGAAGTACGCGCCTCCCTCAAAGATACGAGTCCTGTCCTCCAGATAGTTGAAAATAGCAATGAAGAAGCCTTTGGGACCAAGCTGCAACGTAACTTGTCCTTTAGGCTTCCATTTGGAAGCGATCCATCCTTGCAAGGCCTTTTCAGTAGGCCAGAGTCCTAAGAACTTGCCTATGAGTGCATGATCCCTCATATATTGGATTTGGCCGTTGATTTGGTGACTGGGGAGATCTATTTTGGTTCTTTCTGAAGTCTTGGGGATGCATGTAGCAGAGGACGCCTTTGGCTGTGACGTCGAGGCATTCTGGTCTATGTCTTTGTCTTTAGCGGCCGCAGAGCCTGCAACAGAGTTGCCAGCGTTGTTGATGGCAGGATTGGTAACATGGGCGGCCAGTGGGGTGGAGCAGGGACTGGCATTTGTGTTTGCGCTTGCAGAGTTGTTAGAAGAGGAATCGATGGGGGGAGGGGGGGCCGTGCCCACCCCTCTGGAGGACGGTTTCATGGAGAAAGAGTCAGCAGAGAGGCGGATTCAAGGATATAGTGTCCACAGTGGAGTAGGGCAATAGGGTTTACGCAGGAACCCTAGCAAGAGCAACATCGCTTGGCCATCGAAAAAAATTCATCCCGCGTTGGTGACTTCAATAAAGATGAACATAATATTATTATTATTATTTTCAAAATTTTATAAAATTGCAGTGAATTTTTTTATGATAATATTTTTATTTCTTTATTTTTAGTATTACAATTTCTTTTCTATTTAAGATAATGTATTATTTATATTACTAATGGAAAAAACATCTAAATAGAATATAATAATATAAATAATAAAAACTCAGATTATGTAAGAATGAGATATTGGATATTAAAAATAAATTCAAATAATCTCTACAAACCAAGAAATTATATGTCAATTACCAATTTTCTTCCAAATCCAAATTTATTCAACAATAAATGTATAAATTAATCTCTGTGGTTATTAGCAAAAATTAAAGACTTTAATTGGATTCCAAATTAACTATCGGTAAAATCAATTTAAATAATGAATAGAATTGAAAACTATATTTTAATTTTTTTACAATTTTTAAATATAAGACTATTTCTTCTTTAATTATTTATTAAAAACTACATTAATAAAAAAATTTCTACTTCATAAATTTTTAGATATAAAAATTCCATAACCTTTTTAAATTTTTAATATTTAAATTACTGTTTATTTCATACTTTTAAGCCATTATGACACTGGTGAATGCTCGGTGGGATGGATGTTTCTATATATGTATGAAATTGGTGAATGCTCCCATGGGATGAATGTTTTTATATAATGTATTGTGTTGGCTGCTTTCTTATTGACCACAGGAGATAGATATTATATATATATTACGTTGCGGTTTTTTTTATTGACCATAGGAGATAGATGTTTTTATATATATGTATTAAGTTGGTTGTTTTCTTATTTTTTTAATCACATGGTGAATTGGTAACTGCCAGGCTTAATTTAGGGGAGATCCAGGATCAAACTTCATAGCTGCCACTATAACACCAAGAGTATAACCAACCACCTGCAAGTCGGGTATACTAAGTTCCTATGACTTTAGCAAGAGCAGACTGGTATACTAAGTTCCTATGATTTTAGCAAGAGCAGACTCACAGGAAAGAGGAATCCGCCCCTTTAGCGGCCACCATAGCAGATCATTGTACTCAATGAGATTTGAGCTTTGGTCTACCTATTGCTTCGCCCTTGTGACTTACCGTCACCAGATAAGTTCAAACATAACAAGGGTGACTGCACAGGCAGCAAGTCCCTGCCAAGGACACTTGACCCATTCTCGGGCACGAATACTTTGTTGTTGTTACATTTAAAATTTAATACTTCGTAATTTCAGTTGACCCGGAAGAATCAAAGTAAGCTCTTACCAATTATTTTGCATGTAATATGAGGAATGGATCTTTGCTCGAAGCTATTGATTGAGACGATTGAGACCCAAAATGCATGGCACTACAATCGCATGAAGAAGTACCAAATTGAAGTTTATCCGAATGCCTTCCCTCCTTTTTAATATAGGTTGAGGATAATCAAACTTCTATCAGTAATGGAATAAAGTAAAGGATGATAGAGAAGAATGGATCTCTTTCCATCCTTTTGTTTATACTGTTTTATTCGTTTTCTTGCACATTTAAGTCCTGTTTTCTTTGGTGTTTGTCTTTGTTTGTGTGTATGTCAGTGATAGAAGAGGATGAATCTGGATCATCTCCAGCTGCAAACAACTCCAGAAATACAGTGCGGAAAGCAACTCAGGTTCTCAACGGTTTTTTTTTCTAGTTGAAGATGGAATTAACGATTGATTTAGAGTGCTATGATGAGATAAATCGGTGAATGCAAAGCAGTAACCCTCAAAATGGATGTTGCTTCTCTAGTTATATGTTTTTACAAGTTTCAATTACCATGTTCATGTTTATAAGCCAAAGATATACATGTCTCCTATGCTATTTTAAAGACTTTCGAACATAATTTCCCTATTTTACATATTAATTTCATTGATAAACTAGCAAACCGAATTTGTTTGAAAAAAAACCTGACAAATTGAAAATATAAACTGCGTTTAAAAATATAAATACTTTGTGTGTCCATATATATAAAAGTTCCGAGCTAAACCAGAAAACCTATCCCAAAAAATGAAAGGAAAAAGTATAATAACTCAAAAAAGACCGTTTCTCTATCTCAAATGCAATATGGTAGCTTTTCCAATAAATATATAAAAAAATCTAGCCAAATTGACTTTATCTCGAAAGATGTAATCCCTTTAATTACTTCCAAGGCATTCATCTTAATCGATGTTTGCAACGTGCTATGTACCCATTTAATCTTTCATTTCCCGAAAGCAGCATGTGGCAGATATTTTACATGATATCTGAACATTGTGCGAGGTATCCATTTCTTCTTTCATTTCATGTGGCAGATAGTTTGGCAGATATTTTCCATGATATTCAGCATAGCTCTGGTTCCTTGCCTTATATCTGAGGACCTACGCGCCCACGGGCCGATGGATAATCCTTTGGTGAACAAATGGGTCGAGTCTCCTGAAGCGCTTTTGTATTCATACATGGCCACATACCTCAGAAGCACTCCGACCTTTTCTGGTCTACTTAGTCTTTTCCATTCTTTGCACCCTGGGTTCAAAAGATTTCAGACTTAGGGTTTCCAGTTTTGTGTATATATTCTTTTCCAGGAGGGTGTGAGAGGTTTGGACTTTAAATATAGTCGGTGAAGCATATTACCATCAGAGTAGAAAGCTAAAATCGTTATAATTTTCATAAGTCATGTCTTTATATTTTATGATCAGAGATAAAATGATAAAATCGTTATAATTTTCCATAAATCATGTCTGTATATTTTTATCTGGTTTAATGAGTGTAATGGTGCAAATAAATGGTTTTCACTGAATTGGGTGTTTGACTATTGTTATTGAATTGAGTGTTTAACTCATGTTATTAGATGAATGGGGTCTCTCTGGTTCTTTCTCTTTTGAAATGGGTTTATTAGCTAATTCCATCTCTGAGGAGTTTTCAACTAACTGTAAGGGGAGCATAGCATAGCCTTTTGGTTTTCTTAATCAGTTATAGAAATGAAAAATAGTACCATGTTTTTATTTCATTTTCACAAGTGGCCCAAAGAGGCTGAAAACTACACAGAAAAGAAGTTATAGAAATGAGAAATAATACAATGTTTTTATTTCATTTTAACAAGTGACCCAAAGAGGCTGAAGCCTACAAAGAATCTATTTCCACAGGAAAAACAATCCTCCACTATCATGTGGCTAAGTTTCCATGACCGGGGGGATTTTCTGATTTCTTTCAAATTCCACGAGGACCTGCCTCTAACATTGTTGCTTGTTCACACCTCTGGTGCACTTGAATCTTCATGTGTGGCTGAACAGGGACACTGTTGCTTATTCACGCATTTGGTGGACTTGAACCTTTTGTGTGTGGCTGAATAGGTGCAGGTCCTCGTTGATTTTGTTGGAAAATCACCTTGAGTCTCGACAACTTAGACGCAATTGCTTATTCATGCCTCCAGTGGAATTGAACCTTTGCGTGTGGCTAGACATATTGTTGTTTTCCCATTGAATTAGGGTTCTCTCACAATGTGAGAGTCATTCTATAATTTCATGGATGGAGTGGGGTTTTTGTGAATTTCACTAAAAGTAACTACTTCGAAGTCATACTCGACATTTTGACTAAATCATAGGATTTCCTAATGGAGGATTTCATCCCGAGAAATAAAGTGCTTTAAGAATGGTTAGTTGCACCATGATTTGGCGTTTCATGGTACCGTTTGAATTTAGATAATTATTTGATAATTGCGTTTCTTGGTACCGTGCGAATTTAGATAATTATTTGATAATTTCTAAACAATAGAGATTTTTGAATTCATCAACCAAAAAATATATATGTTTAATCCCTAAAATTAATTTATATATAAATAGTAAAACTAGCTTTACTTAATTTATATATAAATAGTAAAACTAGCTTTAGTTTTGTCCGATGACTAATTGTAAATATGGGAGAACTCAATTACACAACATCAACCTGCCGGCACGTTTTGACTTTGTTTGGTTTGTCACTGGTTTATTCTTAATGAGATGGACTCTGAGTTGCAAGCATAGTATATGAATTTAGGGAAAATAAACATCACTTCATGATTTGGCTTTCTCGTTTTGTCACTCTTCGAGTAAAAATCTTGTCACTCTTCGAGTAAAAATCTTTTCGTTCAGAGTAGCATTTCCGTTCTGTTCATTCCGGTCTTTTAGATTATCTGATTGGGGTGGTTTGATATTATAAAGGTTTCATTATAAAAGTGAAAAAATGTATGTTGAAAGATTATAAAATATTGTAAATTAAAAAAAATAAAATTGTATTAAAATAATAATAGTAAAAATTAATAGTAAAATATATTAAAAAAATAATAGTAAATTTATCTATATATGGCAATGCAAATGCACTAATGAGGAGGGAGTAGGTTTTAGACAAAGCTGAGGAAGATGCACACCAAATCTGAACATCTCATCCCGTTAATTTAAAAATGCAATGTTCTCACCATTCTGAAATGATGATCACCAAGAAGGCTCGTTCAATCAACCAAACTTAACCCTAACTAGGATCTGAAGGTACTATCATTGCTGTTTGGTGTTTTAATGCTGTGTGGTGTGTTACTTGATTGCTGCGTGGCCGAGTTAAATCCTTTGCTGTCTGGTGCTGATGCGTGGACTTAAATCAGCATTGTCCAAAGCTTTAATTGTTGAGACTATAACAGAAAGACGTAGATGGAGCTTGCTACGAATGGAGCTATTTTTTAAGAGTGTTTTTGCTTCTGGATATTTTTTTTTAAAGCTAGCGATTCTTGAGAAGCAGTTTATTGGTATATATGAGATGTTGCTCCTACTATTAACATTACTCTCATTCGGAAGTGGTTGAGTTTGTGAAATGTAGACGGTTCCTACTATTAACGTTTCTATTATTTGGGAGTGCTATAGTTTGTAAATTGTCGACGGGAACAGTTTGCTGCTCCACTTTGAATTAGGTATAAGCAATCAAGAGATTTAATACCCGCGCCATTCATCCTTCAATATGTATATGCTCAGTACCGAAAGCGCTTCTGTTGTTAATCGGGTTTGTTTTTTTTAATGCTGGCGTGGAGGTATTATTTTGCCTGAAAGGGATGTATTACTCTTGAGTTTGATACTCAGAATACACTGTAATTTTGCAGTTTTTTTTTGTTGTGTAAAAACAAAGGTATAGGCAGTTTTTTTTTTTTTGTTGTGTAAAAACAAAGACATAGGCAGTT
>APFE030463423.1:110827-150638 GCA_000404065.3 Pinus taeda | reverse complement strand
TTGTATCATTCATTGATGACTTTTCAAGGAAGGTTTGGGTCTACATGTTGAAAAGAAAGTCTGATGTGTTTTCAGTATTCAAGCAGTTTAGAGCATTGGTAGAAAACAACACTGGTAGAACAATAAAATGTTTACGAACTGACAATGGTGGTGAGTTTACTTCCAAGGATTTTGACAACTATTGCAAGGATGCAGGGATCGAGAGGCATAACACCACGGCTTATACTCCTCAGCAAAATGGAGTTGCTGAACGCATGAACAAGACTCTTCTAGAGAGAGCCAGGAGTACGCTGAGTAACGCCAGGTTGCAAAAGGAGTTGTGGACGGAAGCAGTGGCAACAACTTGTTATGTGATAAACCGATCTCCATCGACGACGATAGACTGCAAGATTCCGCAAGAGGTATGGAAAGGACACCCTTGTGACTATTCTAAACTCAGAGTGTTTGGTTGTGATGCATATGCTCTAGTGCCTAAACATCAGCGAACTAAGTTAGATCCAAAGTCTAAAAGGTATATCTTTGTTGGGTATAGTGTTGGAACAAAGGGATATAGATTGTGGGATCCTACTACCCGCAAAATCATCATCAACAGAGATGTAAAGTTTAATGAATCCTCTCTTGTACAGTTAGATGTAGATAGTAGATTGAAACAGGATGATGTATTTGACTTTCAGCACATTCAGTTTGATAGCATTTCTGATGATAGTCATGATGACCATAGTTCGAATACTAGTCATGAACAGGTTTCAGAATCAGAACATGAACAGGGTTCAGGTTTAGATCATGAACAGGTCTCAGATATTGATCGGCAAGAAGATCCTACAGGTGGTAGTCAGCCAATCGAGGAAGCGCCAGAAACATCCTTAAGGAGGTCGACAAGAATCAAACGACCACCGAGAAGGTATGATGATTATGTCAGTTCTGTTGCATTTACTGCTAATGACAATGAACCTCTGTGCTATCATGAAGCAATAGAAGGTTTGAAAAGTGACAAGTGGAAAGCAGCTATGAAGGATGAAATGATGGCCTTAAGTAAGAATGGCACATGGGATCTGGTTGAGCTTCCGAAAGGCGGGAAAACTGTGGGGTGTAAATGGGTGTTCAAGCTGAAACGGGGTGTGAATGATATGGAAGACAGGTACAAAGCGCGACTGGTTGCAAAAGGGTTTTCTCAGAAAGCTGGTATTGACTTTCATGAGATTTTTTCACTAGTGGTTAATGGTTAAAATTGTTTCAATTAGAATTGTGTTAGCATTAGTGGCTTTGTTTGATTTGGAGTTGCAGCAGTTAGATGTTAAGACTGCATTTCTACATGGTGATTTAGATGAGGAAATATATATGGAACAACCGGAAGGGTTTGTTCAGCATCGCAATGAGAAATTTGTTTGCAGGCTCAAGAAGTCATTATATGGCCTGAAGCAGTCGCCTCGGCAGTGGTAAAAGAAGTTTGATTCTTTCATGTTGAGTCAGAAATATGTTAGAAGTGAATGTGATCATTGTGTTTATTTTAAACAGTTGAATAATGGCATATTCATTATCTTGGTATTGTATGTTGACGATATGCTTTTAGCAAGCAAAAGCATAGAAGAAATCAACAGGTTGAAGGCTCAGATGGCAAGGACATTTGATATGAAAGATCTAGGAGCAGCAAGACAGATTTTGGGCATGGAGATTTTCAGAGACAGGAGAAATGGTAAGCTATGGCTATCACAACAAAAGTATATTGAGAAAATACTTTTGAGGTTTGGTATGGATAATGTGAAGCCTGTTTCAGTCCCTTTAGCTTCCATTTTAAGCTTTCTTCGAGTTTATGTCCTAATACAGATGAAGAAAAGGATTATATGTCTCGAATTCCATATGCCAATGTAGTAGGGTGTTTAATGTATGCGATGGTTTGTACTCGACCAGATATTTCACATGCAGTTGGGGTTGTCAGCAGGTACATGGCAAATCCGGGTAAAGAACACTGGTCAGCAGTGAAATGGGTGCTTCAGTACTTGAGAGGCACAAGTAGTTATTGTATTTCTTACAATAAGAGTAGTGAATTTGTTTGCAGATATGTTGATTCCGATTTTGCAGGTGATTTGGATAAGAGAAGGTCAACTTCAGGGTACGTTTTTACTCTTGCAGGTGGAGCTATTAGCTGGATGTCAAAGCTACAGATCATTGTTACTTTGTCCACTACTGAAGCAGAATACATTGCTGCTTCTCATGCTTGCAAAGAAGCGATTTGGTTGAAAGGTTTGTTTGGTGAATTTGGTAGGTTCAGGACAACATCAAGTTATTTTGTGACATTCAAAGTGCAATACATTTGGCTAAGAATCCGGCCTATCATAGTAAATCAAAGCATATACCGATCAAGTACCATTTTGTATGACAGGTTATCACTGAAAAGGGAGTCTCTCTTGAAAAGGTGCATACAAAGGAGAACTGTGCAGACACGTTCACGAAACTAGTTTTGTTAGAGAAGCTACGCTGGTGTTTGGCTTCTCTTGGCTTGCAGAAAAGATAAAATAATAATAACAGGGCATCAGGCTAATTGTTGTCAAGGTGGAGATTGTTGAGATTTTCTGTTTTGCATAAGATAGGCTAAATCTCAGTGAATGACAACAATAGAAATTCAGTTCCTAGATTAGCTCCAGGTTGTTGGGAGATGATTAATGCCTCCTATATTTGATGTGAGGGAGTTAATGAGGCTGTTAGATCCTCTTTGCTATATAACAGGCAACCATTCGGATTGTTTGCTATGAGGGTGAGAGTTTTGTGAGGATTTCACTATGTAATCTCCTGTTTTGATTAATAAATTGCCAATGCCTATGTTTGGTGGACGTAGCCCAGATTGGTTGAGTGAACCACGTTAATTCCTGTGTCTTTATGTGCATCATTGGTGAGATTGCTGAGTTATTGTTTTTTCCTTGCTGCGCATTGTTATATTAACATCTTGTACCAAAAAATTCGTACCTTATTTAAATTAATGTATTAAATGTCAACCCTAATCGTATCAACGAATTTCAGAACTTTGAAATTAATGTATTAGATGGCCGCGAACCCAATGGTACCAACGAATTTCCATTTTTTTTTACCAATAAGGCCGAATTTATTTTTCAGTGTGAAAAAAACGTTGATATTGTATTAATAAAAACTTGTGTATATGTGTATATTGGGAGTAACATCGATGTGCATCATTTAAATAAATAAAAATAGATCATGCATCTAACTCCATATCGCAATCCATATCGCACAAGTTATTGGTTATTAGTGATGAAACTGAAATTAACAAATAAGAGGTTCATTGTCTATCCCAAACAATAAGATAAGAGAAATCTCAGACATATGAAAAGGAAAAATAAAACATAGTCGATCATAAATTTTCAATTTTTTTACCAACAAGGTCGAATTTATTTGTCACCGTGAAAAAAAACGTTTGATATTGTATTAATAAAAACTTGTATATATGTGTATATTGGAAGTAGCATAGATGTGCATCATTTAAATAAATAAAAATAGATCATAATGCATCTAACTCTATATCGCACACGTTCTATGTATTGTTCATTAGTGATAGAAATTGAAATTAACAAATAGGATGTTCATTGTTTATCCCAAACAATAAGATAAGAGAAATCTCAGACATATGAAAAGGAAAAACAAAATATAGTAGATCATAATAGTGCAGCCACAACAAGGGCATAAACCAGATAAGCAAAAAAGAGTGGTCGGGGAATGGAAGAAAACCAACATCAAAAGTGTATCTCTCCATCACCAGCTCGATGTGCATTCCATCCTGCTTAGCGGAAATACCAAGTTTGGACATATCATTAGCATTGGAATTGTGAACCCTGCTATGGAGATCCCTTGGAATGTCCTCATGAGATAATTAATGTTCTTGAGCTAACCCTAAAGGTGTGGGTACTGAATGTGAGCCTTGCCCAAGACATGATTGATGATGGATTATGAGTCCCCATATATGTAGAGTGTTGAAATGATCACGAAAGGCACAAACCAAAATAGACCTTAATAACTATGGATAAACATTTTCCACTGGGAAACTTGGTAACTGTGGGTAAAAGTTGGGAGTTGGATTTTGTTTTGAATTTTGTATTTTGTTTGTCAAACTAATTGCATTGTTTGAACACATGTATCCAAAGCTCCACAAGAGAGAATGTTCATAATTAAGGAAGTAAATCATTCTCTCTTATATATATATGTGTGTGTGTGTGTGTGTGTGTGTTAAGAAGTTAATTAATTAATAAGTCAAGTAAATCATTCTCTTATATATATATATATATATATATATATATATATATATATATATATATATATATATATATATGATGAATAGGTTAAGAAAGTTAATTAATTAGTAAGTCAATCGAATCATTCATATATAAATAAGTATATGGGTGAAGATTTTACTAATTTATGATTTTCTTTATGGTGTTTTATTTAATATAATTAATTTGATGACTCTATTTTAAGATGCATTGTTTTTTATTTTCATGATTTAGTGTTTGAGCAGAGAAGCTCATTCTACAACCCAATATGAGAAGTGGAAAATAAAAATTACGTTTTAAATCGAAAAATGATTTCCATTATAAAAAAATAAATATTGTGTGAATTAATTAGAAGTAAAAGAATGTGTGAGTAAGATGTTTAAATCTTATACTTTTAAAAAATATTTAAATAAACTATTTGAAAATCTATGTTAACTAATTTAAGTCCATATGAACTTCATATATATCTATATATAGGCAAAAAAAATAGTTAAAATAAATTATTTACAACATTTATGGATATTTACAATATGTTGTATAAAAACATTATACAACATGTCCTAGCCTTGACTTTGTAACTCATTATATTAAGATTTCTTCTTTTCTTAGGTATCATTGGTCCATCTTCTTCTTTTCATTTTATGACAGGATCAACCTTGCACATCACTTTCATATTGTCATTGAAGGCATTATATTGAGCTTTACTGACCTTCACACTCATCATAACTTCATCATGAAAACAATCTTCTTTGTACGAACTTGAACTCTAGGCTATCTCTTCACACTCTTACTGATGATGCAGGAGCATTATAAGTGAATGATCATTGAAGAATTCTTAAAATTTGGAATCGGTAGAATTAAGTGCCTATGTGTGTGAATTGGGTAGAGATATTTTATTGAAGATTTAGTGAAATTAAATTTACTTCATGTGTTAAATTTTGGAGAGTGGTATTATTTTATGAAGAATAATTATTCAATGTGCTTAATGGAAAGAAAAATAATGGGTTCTTGTGAATTATATTTTTATATTGAGTGTGCATGGTGAATGCTTCAAGAAATGTTGTGAGATGAATGTAAATGCACATATGTGTATGGAGTGGATTCGTGAAATTGGTCTCATTGTAGATTTGGTGTCATTAAGTTCTATCAGAGATGGCAATCTCTTTGGAGTTGAGGATTGCAATCAACATAAGGAACATTGAATCACAACAAAATTCATGTAATTCGGTCTTGTATATTTTCAATTCATTTATGAAGGAAGTTGTTGATGATAGGTAGAAGCAAATTATATGAGAATTGTGGCAAAGGAATTATGACAACTTGTATGGATGTGATGGAAAAGGAAGAGTGAGTGCAAAAAACTAGATGAATAAGGAGCGTTCAAGGGGTTCCAAAGGATGGTACCAAGAATGCCAAAATACCAGGTACAAGTGGGAAGCTTAGGGAGGTGTGTGTAGTAGGAAGGATACATGTTACTGTAAATGTTATTTGCAGTTCATAGTGGGAATCAGAAAGCTCATATAGGAAGAGGAGAAGATGAAGATGACTATGGCTAGTCAATTGAAGAATTCAGTGGGAAGCCTCAAATATGACACGATAGTTGACATGAGGATGACAAGTGATGAAGAGTTTGGTAAGAAACTCATTGAGGTGATAACATGGTTAAATGTGCTTATGGAGATGCTACAACAAGATGAGGAGAATGAGAGAAGTGGGTGTAAAATGAGGAAAATGGTCAAATGGCCTACTGAGATTTTTTTCACAAGAAAGATGATAAAACAATAGAGACACAAGTTGAAGGAAGAACTTAGAGCAACCGAGTATGAGGAGGCAATTCAAATATGTGAACCTAAGCAAGGAGAAAATCTTGGAAATGATGGTGACGATTCTGATGAAGATTTGATGTTTGAGACACAAAATGAGGTTAAGGAGCCTTGTGTTTTTAAATTTGATGATTTGTGTGTGATTGTAGGTTTTGATACAGGTAAAGAACAACCCTTCGAATTTGTCATGAAGATAGAGGAAAATAGGGGAAAACATAATCCGAATTTTGTTCTAATTAAAGATGAAGAGAAATACTTAAATGCAATGCTTGTAAAGGGTGATGCAGAATCACAACCAGAGGCATAAATGATTTTAGATTCTCAAACTAATTATGTGTATGCAGGTGAAGTAGAATGTAAGGATAAAATTCCAATTGTTTTTATGAAGGAGGATGCATTAAATCCAAAGGGTGAAGAATTTACTGACAACATGGAAACAAAGATCAAGCAGCATATTGAACTAAAACAATAAGTACAAGTTGAAATTTCACAAGCATGTGAAGAAATAAGTGAGGTTGAAGGTATACTTGTTTGGTAATATACTTTTGTTTTGATTATTTTCTTAGTTAAGAAAGATCTATTTGAAATGGTGAGAATAATCATGATGTGAAGTGGAAAGGTAGAGATGATTGTATTGCAGGATTGTAAGCATCAAGAAGAGGAAGTATGGAATCATAGTGAAGTTCTAGAGGCAGATGTAGAAGTAAAGAAACATGATGAGACAAATGATCAACAATAGTGCAATGTATGGGATCCTAGAGGATTTGAAAATTATTGACACATGACGAGGAGGTCCTAAAAAATTTCTACCTTGGGAGTATAATGCAAAAGCATTAGATATTCCAAGTAATTAATTCATCAATGAGAAAAAAAAATTAAAAATGGGTCTTAAAACTTTTGAAGAATTTATATTCTTCTATGTAAATAAATAGTATTTCCAGTTTAGTATATTTTATGAGTTTTAGAACTAGATTATTCATAGTTTTAGAAAAGTTATGGATAGGTGATATTGTGTCCATAATGAAAAAGCAGATCCACCTTGAAAAGCATGAGAGATTCTAGGGATATATTGAGTGATTTTAGAATTTACAAAATCTGATTTATGGAGTGCTTTTAATATTTAGAAAATCTATTGTATTTCTTAATTATACTTATTATAAGCCTACACGCAATGAGAAAAATGGCCAAATGAATGTGCAATTAGGCTCATAGAGAGAAACAAATGTTTTGGATTATTTTTGTATGTACATGTTTTGTTAATGAAATGAAGTTCCATATCTTCTGTGTATGTAGTATCTATGTGCACAATCATTGAAGAATTCCTAAAATTTGGAATTGGTAGAATAAGTGCCTATGTGTGTAAATTAGGTAGAGAAATTTTATTGAAGATTTAGTGAAACTAAATTTACTGCACGTGTTAAATGTTGGAGAGTGGTATTGTTTTATGAAGAATAATTATTCAATGTCCTTAATGGAAAGAAAGATAATGGGTGCTGATGAATTATTTCTTTATATTGAGTGCTCATGGTGAATGCTTCATGAAATGTTGTGAAATGAATGCAAGTGCACATATGTATATGGAGTGGATTCATGAAATTGGTGTCAGGGTAGATTTGGTGCCACTAGTTACCTTTTAATACCAAGGTAATGACACAAACATATTGACTACATGATTGCTAAAACTATATATTCAATCGATACAACTGCACTTGCCCCAATTGTCATAATGTATTCTTGCAATATCGTTCCAAGTAGAAAAACAATATTTCAACCAAAGAACCTATAAGAAATATTAATATTAAACTTACCCCATCATGATGACGTTCTCATCAAAACATCAACATCTTCATGGTTCATGTTCACAAGAGTCTTCCTTCATGCATCAAAGTGCCCAAGGATTGAACTTGATTACCAAGTTACAATATTCTTTCAAATACTATACTAGATGTTAATTACCATTCTATATATTCTAATGAGAAATTTTTAATATTCTATTCATTCTAGAGTAAGTCAAATTCATCTTTTAGGTATCGTACAACCAAATGGAAGATTCACCATGCATGATTTATGACCAAATTCTTTTACATGATTTTTTACATATGAATCCTACCTAAGAGTTACTTTAAATATCGATTCCTATTCTTCCATACAATCATCTAGTTATTTACTTTATAACTTGACCAACTTCTTTCCCTCATCCCTCAAGTGTATTTTTTCCCTATATGTAATATATACTGACCTTGTCATGATTCTTTTCCTAGAACCTTCCAAATTGATGGTTCTTATAGGATCTTGAAGATACACCTTAGAAAATGACTACCTCTAACATAATGTTCGAGAATCCCTAGATGAACAATAATATGCAAAATGGTCCAACCTTCTTAATTTTGAAAAACTAGATGATTCTTACAATGCAGCTCAATCAAGTAGACTCTAAATATGCTACTATCACATGATACTATCTATTATGCCATGCTATTACAACAAGACTTAATCAACAATGCATGTTATTCTAAATGAGAGACAAAATTCGTAAAGAACCTGTCAAAGAGGATGCCTTCTTCAATAGCAAAGATCTAGGACATCTTCTTTCTTCAGCTACTTATTTGGTTCTCCTATCTACTCAGCTGTGTGGGATTTCTTCTTTCCTTTCTTTTGTTGTTTTTATTTTTTGGACCGTCCCTCTTAAAGTGTCGAAATTCATTACACCCAAAGCATTGAACATTGGACATATCTTCGTTATTCTTGGACTTTCAAAACTTTCGCTTCTCTAGCTTCTTGGTTTTTGCAATGAAGGCTTGCGATTGTTCATTTGATTCAATATCATCCCTTGCCTTGATCCTAGTCTCTTCCAAGATGAATTTATCCCACAAATCATAAAAAAAGGTACCATATTTCTTATAGTAGATGCTAGTTGCAAAACTACTCCATTCTAGTGGCAAGGCATTCAACACACAAATGATCATTTCAGAGACATAAATTATCTCTCAAAGTTCATGAACTTGATTTATTATCTATGAAAACTTCATGAGGTAGGAGGCCATATCTCCCCCCTTCAATTTCTTTACTCTGTATAGTTTGTTTCTAAAAAAAAATCTTTTGACCTGATGTGCTTATAGAGTACAAATATACTAGCTTATCATACACCGCCTTAGAAGTATTCAAATTAGCAACTGGAACAATATGATCCTTTGTTCCCTCACTTCTCCTTTCTTTTATTTTTCCAACTCTTGAGTCTTGTCTTTGCTATTTTTAGTAACTTCACTGAGGACATATTCTATTACTTCATGTTCTGTAAGTGCCAGATCAATCCTTTTCTTCCATGTTGGGAAATTTACTTAGCCAATAAAATTATTTCTTTCCTTTAGAAATAAATTATATGAACTTTATATTCAGACATAGAGTAACAATATCATACTTACTTGATAATCAAGAGTCGTCTCTTCTTTGATTATGTCTCCAACTATCTTGATGCTTTCAAGATCTTCAAAGAGATTCCAATGATGTCTAGGAAAGAGATATTTTAGGATGCCTTCAAAAATGATATCTTCAACCAAGTTCAAAGAGTGAATGATGATATCAATATCCCATGATGCTTCCTCTTCCTCAGGATGATGCACAAGAGAATCTTCAACAAATCATTGACCTTTTAATGAGACCTTGATGATGAGGTCTTATTTAACAAAAGCTTGGTGTGGAATTCCTCCTTCGAGATCATTATGTCTTCTTCTTCTTTCCTTGTATCCTTATACAAATGATTCCCCTTGATAAGAAAACCCTTCTTTGTGTCCTTATAGCTGCCTTATCTTGTTCACATTATCTCTCATACCATGTTGGAGAATGCAATACTGTAGCTATTAATTCAAATTTTCCTTAACCTTAAGATTTGCTTGTGAGACTTACTTATCTTCCTGTGTTTTATTTATTAGATATTTTTCATAAAACAAATATCAAGAGTAGAATAGTAAAGACAATGGACACAAAAATTAGGCTCCAAGCTAGGGCAAAACCTTCCAAGGGGAAATCCCATAAAATCTCTTCTCTAGTTCTAGAATCTACTTCAAATGAGACAACCAAGACCCAAACCCTAGACCAAGTCCTCCTTCAAGTACCAAGTCATCCCTTCACAAAACCCTTCCAATAGGATCAAATCAATAAGGCTTAATCCTATATCAACCAACTTCCAACTACAATTTTGATCCCCATATTTGACCCTGAAACTTTGACTTATTGCTTTAACCTGCAAGTTCAACTTTGTAGTTGTTGCCGAAACCCTAAGACAATTCTTCAACGAGTCTTTCTTGAGCAAGATGATGTTTCCCAAGAGAAAAAAAATTATGTCAAAATATTTTCTCTTCCAGTAACTTGATCCTACAACTTTATCTCCTAAAATCTAGACCTATTATTTTAGCCCTCCTGGAAGTTGCAAAAATGTTGGTTTCACACATGTGAGAGAGATAGAGCCCAAAAAGAAAATGTTATTCTTTTTCTTCGATTCTCCTTGTCTTCTAGACCTTCAATCTTTCTTTCTTTCTTTTCCCAGCTTTAGATCGAATTTCTTCTTGAGATATTAAGCTTTTATGTGAGTCAGTACCAAATGAGGCCGAATCTTCTTCTATTTATAGCCTTTTCAAGGGGTAAAATTCAATCCTTTAAGTCAACTTGTTTTTTCATGGCCAACTTGTACTTTGGAGGTTTCCAGGACCTTTTAGACTCAAAATAAATATTTTTACAAGGCACAACTTGCCCAGAAGGGTCTTATAATCATGATGTTGACTCTCTTGACTCATGACAATATATCCTAGACCTAAAAAACCCTAGAATCATGAAGAACATGCTTTTACATAGAATACCATCAATAAGGAGCATGAAACCCATGATTTAAAATAACAAATTTTCTATCTTCATTTGTTTGTTGCATAAGCTACATATTGAGATAAGTACAATAACAATTATGAAGACCGAAACTAGTTACATTTCCAATAGAAACAACACAAACATGTTTAGGCAAAAGAGATAGACCAAATAATTTTGCCATTGGCTACATTCACTATGTGTTGAAATATTTAAATGTATATTTTAATAACCTTTTAAGAATATAAGACACATGTAAGTATTCGATTTTAATTTTTTTGAAATAACTATCAAGTAATAGTAGTGGATGTGACCAAAGTAATTCACCATCGAAGTATGGTCTTATAGTAGACACACGAATAATATAGTATACCATAATGGCTTCAATCAAACTACCAATGGGTACATCAACAAGTGAAGGCCAAACAAGAGTGTCATGTGCAAGCATACTGGAACGACCTAGTATGGTAGTGATTTAATCAGTGTTGAAGTAGGGGCATGGAATTATTTTGTTAATGGTTGCAATGATCAATTGTCAAACTTGTTGTATGCATGATTTAATAGTAACATGATCATTATACACATGTAACTTGTAAAATACCTATGAGTAGGGCATATTGATAGGGGACTAAAATATAAAAAATATAGAGGTGATATAGGAATTGGAGGATTAACTTGCAGTTACATGTTAAAATAGAATAATACATTATAAGTTTATGTAAAATTGTTGGAAATACTGAGGGGGGGGGGGGTGAATCAGTATTTATTTTTCAACTATTGTTTTACTAGTTAAAACATTTATATTCAGAACACAATATGAACAACAAGTATAGATGCTTTTATTAATATAATCTTTGCAATAAAGTAGATACAATATATAAATGGTTGCAATGAGTTGCTAAGCACCAACTTGGAATTTTGTGAGGCTCCAACCTCTAGAGCACCAACTCTGTTTTGCCAAGGCAACAATCTTGGACTTAGGAGCACCAACTCCCAAGGACACCAATCCTTCTAGTTCTAAGGCACCAACCCTCTACTGCAAACTGTTTGGATTTGTTTTGTCAAGGCACCATCCTTGGAAATAGGAGAACCAACTCCAAGGACACCAATCCTTCAAACTTCTGAGGCACCAACTCCAAGGGCTCCAACCCTCTTGTCAAGGCATGTTTGATAGTAATGTTATACTCTCAGAACTCTTCTTTACTGAGTTCTGCCTATTTACAACTTCACTGTAGTCTCCACGCTAAAACATCAATGGCAACCAATCTTCTTATGAAGGAGTCTTGACAACTCTTCATACTGTCTACACAAAGTTTGCAATAGCCTTCATGATCTTTGATAATGTCTCCACACAACTTTGTGAGTCTACTATTAGCTGTACTAAGCTATGCATAAGAACCAACTTTCTATTCAAGAATATGTTCTAACTGTCACAGTAAATGCTTCAACATGACTGCTTCTCTGCTAGCTACTTCTCCCTTCAAACAATGTTAGATAAAGATCTATTTATTACATCATAGCATTGTTCTTTAGACTGCATTGTGTACCTGATTAATTCATCACAGGTCTGAGTCTCTCATAGGGTAACACGATCAACATAGATGCTCATCCTTTGAAGGCCTCCTGTCCTGTTGGTCCTTCAACCCTTTTCTGTTCTGCTGGACCCTATGGCTGCCTCTGTTTCTTTCAACTTTTTTAACCAACCTTTTTCTTTCCTTTTTCTCTATTTTTATATATTCTTTATGCCTTTGACTATTGGTTTTCTCTTTCCGCTGGTTCTTCGACTTCCTCAATGCTCACTTGATCCTTCGGCTTCCCTCCTCAGTCGCTGTAGTTTCCTCTGCACTCGCTTTCTTCTTTTGTTTCTCGATCCTTTGGTCACTTTAGCTTCCTCTGCCTATTCAAATTAACCAATGCTTCATAAGACATGTTCAAGAGGAAGAGGGGCCGAATTACAATATAGATGATGCTTGTTAAAAAATATTAGAGAGGTCCCTTGTTTTCCTTTAATAACGTTCATACATTAGACTTCATTATTTATGTATAGACTGTACCAATAGGGAGGCCCCACATGCCACGTCACAATCGCAATCACAATCATAGTCGTTCAGGCCTACTGAACTTTTAGAACTGTTATTTGAAGCTTTTGGCCTTAAAAACCTTGGGCAATACAATTATTGAACAACTCAGGAATAAATGGAAAAACCCAACCGAATGCTTAAGGCCAAACTTCAAATGCATTATGCCCGCATCTATAACTGCATCAGGTCTGCTCCTCTACAACGTTATCATAATCGGCAATCGAGGCTTCCGAAAGTGATGCAGGAGCATGAAGGCCAACTTTCATTTTTTATTTATGTAATAAAGGGGGGTGTGACATTTTAATTGTTTTATTAATTAATTTGGTATTTTTAAATAAAATAGGAGATAAATTCTAAAAGCGAGGATTTTGTAAATAATTCTCAAATATGAGGAATTTGGTCAGTTGAGGATGTAAAGGGATGAGAGATTTTAATTTAGAAATTAGTTTCATTAATTTTGGGTGAGAGAGGATCCTTAGGGATTCAAGAGTAATTTTAGGATTTGTTGAGATATTTGGGGATTTTGTTGAGTGATTAAAGGGATATGAACTAGAATTGGTTCAATTCAAATTGTATAAATTTATGAGCCTCAAAGGAAAATTAGGGTAGATAGGATAGAATAGAGAGGAGAAAGTGAAGCTTGGACAGCCAAAGCTTGAAAGTCTCTGGGCAATTGTAAGGCCATTAATGTTGAATATCCAGCAAAGACAAAGTCTGTAAGTATTTTTATTGTTAATGTGAAAAGTGTTCTCAAAATTGTGTGGTTCGATTTTTGGAGTGGTGTATGTTTTCTGTAACTGACTTTAAATTGAGAATGCACATTTTATATAATCTGGTGGTGAAATCGTTGTTTGAGTTTAATGCCATGAAATGAGTCAAATTTTGCTAAGTAATGGAAAATCGTTCTAAATAATCGATGCGCGAATAGTTGATAGTGGGGAGCAAATATTGAAATCGGCCTTCAGTTAGAATTTGACATTAGATGCATGTGTATAGTGTTTGTAAATTCTTACACTACAGTGAAATTGGAGCGATAACTTGAAGCCGCTGGAAATCGATCTACAGCATGGGTCAATGTAGTTGAGTTTGTGTTCTTAGCGCATGGAATGTGAATGAGATGCTTGAATTTCTGTGTAAAGCATAGGAGGAGGGAAGGTCGATTTCAATTAAAATCGATCTACACGTTGAATGGAATTCAATCTGCATAGCACAATTACTTTAAGTAGAGATATGAATGAATCGTTGTATGGAGTGCATGAATTTTAATGGTATTTCTGTGAAGAATTGATTTTAATGTCGACTTATGAATGAATTGCTGGATTAATGTTTTATATGCCGCGGTGATGAACTGAAGGTATGTTAAATTGGGTGAAGCGTGGGGAACTCTATTTCCTTGGAGCGATGTCAGTTATGACAAAGTCTAACTCGACATTTTGCATCTTCTGGAACATATGCAGAAGTTTATAATTGAATCTGATCTTATGTCTTGTCAATTGACAAATGAAACAGAATTCGATTGATGGAAAACGCTGTTGGATGGAATTGAATATAAATGGCATGGTGGCTGTCGTTTTATGTTGAACTAGTTATATTGCCGTAATTTGTTCTTATATGAAATCCTGTTTGGTATGAATGTGCAGAGATTGTTTAACAACATTAAATAAGGTGAAAGACTTCGGCAAAAGCGTTGAATGCAGTTGAACGTTTAACTGTGAGCCCAACACTTATTTTTTTAGCCTGAGTTCTGTAAATTGCGAAGGTCGAATGGAGAATTGAAACACTCTGGCATTGTTGGTGAAAT
The DNA here is from genome assembly GCA_000404065.3 of Pinus taeda. Lineage (NCBI taxonomy): Eukaryota > Viridiplantae > Streptophyta > Pinopsida > Pinales > Pinaceae > Pinus > Pinus taeda. The sequence continues at coordinate 135,805 of APFE030463423.1, read as the reverse complement.
CGACTATGGTTAATTCAATAGTTGTGTCGAATGAGTTGATATTTGACTTTAATCAAATTCTGTACACGACATAACGACAATTGAAGTGGGAGAGCGTTGGAGAGGGCGCACCCTAGTTTGCGTAGATATTCATGGGGTAAGAATTTTTATTGTAGCCAGATCTATTGTAATGTTGAATGGAATGAGCAAATGCAGAGGCGAAATTGAGGGTACTGAGAATCCTCCGATTTAGAATTGCCTTTGTAGAAGTAAGAAAGTTATTGCAGCGTTATGAAATTAAGAGGGGTGTAATTTGCCAGTTTGAGTTCAAATACAAGGCACATTTTGTTTTATTGTATTTTGAGATGATGGGTGCACTGTGCCAATTGAAGTATGTGTTTAAATGAATGAAAAGTTTGATTATTGGAACATATGTTGAAGATAACTTCCGCATGATTAAGGGCAGTGGGTGAATTTGCATGGTATTGTAATTTTGATGTTGAGATGAATGTGAATTTGCAGGAATTGAAAGGTAAACTTTCGCATATTAATTGAGATTGCCAGTGGTAGAAATTTGCCAGACATTGAGGTACTGATTGAGCATAGGTCGAGATGCATGTTCATATGCATCAGCTGGAAAGATTCTGGGTATTGCAGGTTATGCCTGTGTCATTTTTTGGTATCAGAGCTGGAATAGCTCTATGTGAAGGTTTAATTTTTAAATTGAATTGAGTTAATTGCATGCGATGAATGAATATCTGATTTTGAATCTAATGAAGGTTGCAACATAGAGATGCAGTGCAGTTGAAGAAGGGAAGCAAGATCAATAGGATCTTGAAGGTGAGTTGTCAGATGATATGTGACTCTGGTTTGAATGTTGTTTGCAGAGTTCAGGTTGCAAGCAGGTTGAAGAAAGTCTCAACGGGAAGAAGTAGATCACAGCTAGATTGTAGTGATGAAGGAGTCCAACAAGGGATTCTAAGTGAATGTTGCAGAACCTAAAGATTCAACACAGGTTGAATGAGAAGGACAAGTGTGTTCTTGGAAGTTGTAGATGAGAGAAGCCTGAAGGAGCAGTGGAGAATGCTCGAAAGGTTCCAGCAGAGGACCGGTGATTACCCAAAGACCAGATTCGAAGGGAAGGATTGGTGAGGTAAGTGGCAGCAAGAGAGTTTGCTGTTGTAGAGGCTTGATGCAACTCATGGGTGAGAAACTCATGGCAAAGGAGATGACTAATAAAAGTCATAAAGGAGAAAGCAGAGGTTCAGAAAGAGGCCATAGTAGAAAAGAGAAGAAATATGCCAAGGCGAATGACATAAGACAACAGTTGACTCAGGAAGAGTATGAGAAAGAGAAAGCTGAGATAATAGTTCATCTTGAGCTATTGATGGAGTTGTTACGGGAAAATGTGAAAGACCAGAGACATGGTCTGCTGATGAGGAAGAGAGTGAAGTGGCAGAGGCTATAGTAGAAAAGAGATCGACAGATAAACATGCAGTTAACAGAGGAGCTGAGGAAGCTTGAGCAGATGATGGATGTATAGTTGAGACGGGAAGAACTCAGAGCAGCTGAGTTGGAAGAGGAGGTTTCCATTGGTGAAACAGAGGAGAAGATCATTGATGATTTCTTGAGTTATTGGGTAAATCCAGATCAGCTGGATAATGTAAAACTGTGTATTTTTGTAGCTGACAATTGTGATGTGATTACAGGTTTTACTAAGGAGGATGTGTAATCTTGTGAAATTGTTACAGCACAAGAGGAAGTTCTTATGGATGTAGAAGAAGTGGATCAGTCTGTAGCATGGATAAGTGAAGCAACAGTTGAGACTGTTGAACTTTGTGGTTTTCAAACTGAAAGTTTGTGTGTGAATGCAGGGACTATAAGTGATGATGGTATGCTTCAACAATGCCATAGAGAAATTGCATTGTTGGAATACTTGTTGGAGAATCCAGAGTATGACAGGGAGACTGCAGAAGAAAGAGTTTAGTACAGTGAACAAGAGGAGAAAGACATCATGGAAACATATGGTATGAGAGGACAACTGGTTGATAGTCTTGAGAGTTCTTTAGAGAATTCTTTGGGAAGAGAGAATCAACATATTGATGTGCTGATTGAGAGGGAGAATTCAAAACAGCATACTGAGGTGCTGGCAGAGGGAAGTAAGGCATTGATGCCTTATGATTTTTGTTTTAACAAGTGTTTTGTGAATGCAGGTATTATCGTAGGTGTTGAAGGACATTTGACTCATTTGAGAAGTCAAATGAAGGAGAAATACGATAATTCTATGGAAATTTCAAAACCATGGGATGAAGACGTTATGTTGCTGGAAAGGATGCTGAGTTATCAAAATTCAGTGTAGAAAGAATCTCAATTTCAGAATTGGGAATTGCAGATGCATAGAGACAAAGATAGCAGAAAGGAGTACACAATGTACCAGTCCAGTAAGTTGCTGATAGGAGAAGGCAAGGAAGGAGTTTTCCGTTGTAGAAGACAAGAGGGCATGGATGATTGGGTGGTAGTAAGAAATGAGAAGGTAAGAACGGAAACAAGTATAGAAGTAAGAAAAGGAGCAAGTATAGAAGAAAGAAGTTAGCAAGTGACAGTAAAAATTGAACGAGCAAGAACTGAGCAAGCCGTCTTAGCTCAGTAAGCAGCAAGAAATCAACAGCTTGAATATTTATTGGACAAGGAAATTGAATTAATCAGAAGAATCATGTTGAAAGTGTCTCAGAGGAAGACATCAGCAAGGAAGAGAAGTAGCAGGAGCAGCAGAAAAATAAAGACAAAAATAGATTGTGAAAGTGCAACAAGTGGAGCAAGACAACATAAAGTGTGGAGACCTGGAGAAGAACAACAGACAGAAGCAGCAACAAATGGAAAGTTGCAGCACAAGATATGGGATCCATGTAAACAGAGATCTGAACACATGATCAGGCGATCATGATTAATTTCAAACTTGGGAGTCTGATGCAGGAGCATCAAGGCCAACTTTCATTTTCTATTTATGTAATAAAGGGGGATGTGACATTTTAATTGTTTTATTAATTAATTTGGTATTTTTAAATAAAATAGGAGATAAATTCTAAAAGTGAGGATTTTGTAAATAATTCTCAAATATGAGAGAATTTGGTCAGTTGAGGATGTAAAGGGATGAGAGATTTTAATTTAGAAATTAGTTTCATTAATTCTGGGTGAGAGAGGATCCTTAGGGATTCAAGAGTAATTTTAGGATTTGTTGATATATTTGGGGATTTTGTTGAGTGATTAAAGGGATATGAACCAGAATTGGTTCAATTCAAATTGTATAAATTTATGAGCCTCAAAGGAAAATTAGGGTAGATAGGATAGAATAGAGAGGAGAAAATGAAGCTTGGACAGCCAAAGCTTGAAAGCCTCTAGGCAATTGTAAGGCCATTAATGTTGAATATCTGGCAAAGACAAAGTCTGTAAGTATTTTTATTGTTAATGTGAAAAGTGTTCTCAGAATTGTGTGGTTCGATTTCTGGAGTGGTGTATATTTTCTGTAACTGAGTTTAAATTGAGAATGCACATTTTATATAATCTGGTGGTGAAATCATTGTTTGAGTTTAATGCCATGAAATGAGTAAAATTTTGCAAAGTAATGGAAAATCGTTTTGAATAATCGATGCTGGAATAGTTGATAGTGGGGAGCAAATATTGAAATCAGCCTTCAGTTAGAATTTGACATTGGATGCATGTGTATAGTGTTTGTAAATTCTTACACTACAGTGAAATTGGAGCGATAACTTGAAGCAGCTGGAAATCGATCTAGAGCACTGGTCAATGTAGTTGAGTTTGTGTTCTCAGCGCATGGAATGTGAATGAGATGCTTGAATTTCTGTGTAAGGCATAGGAGGAGGGAAGGTCGATTTCAATTAAAATCGATCTACAAATTGAATGGAATTCAATCTGCATAGCGCAATTACTTTAAGTAGAGATATGAATGAATCGTTGTATGGAGTGCATGAATTTTAATGGTATTTCTGTGAAGAATTGATTTTAATGTCAACTTATGAATGAATTGCTGGATTAATGTTTTATATGCCGCGGTGATGAACTGAAGGTTTGTTAAATTGGGTGAAGGGGGAACTCTATTTCCTTGGAGCGATGTTAGTTATGACAAAGTCTAACTCGGAATTTTGCATCTTCTGGAACATACATAGAAGTTTGTAATTGAATCTAATCTTATGTCCTGTCAATTGACAAATGAAACAGAATTCGATTGATGGAAAACGCTGTTGGATGGAATTGAATATAAATGGCATGGTGGCTGTCGTTTTATGTTGAACCAGTTCTATTGCCATAATTTGTTCATATATGAAATCCTATTTGGTATGAATGTGCAGAGATTGTTTAACAACATTGAATAAGGTGAAAGACTTCAACAAAAGTGTTGAATGCAGTTGAACGTTTAACTGTGAGCCCAACACTTGTTTTTTTAGCCTGAGTTCTGTAAATTGCGAAGGTCGAATGGAGAATTGAAACACTCTGGCATTATTGGTGAAATCGACTATGGTTAAGTCAATAGTTGTGTCGAATGAGTTGATATTTGACTTTAATCAAATTCTGTACATGACATAACGACAATTGAAGTGGGAGAGTGTTGGAGAGGGCGCACCCTAGCTTGCGTAGATATTCATGGGGTAAGAATTTTTATACTGTAGCCAGATCTATTGTAATGTTGAATGGAATGAGAAAATGCAGAGGCGAAATTGAGGGTACTGAGAATCCTCTGATTTAGAATTGCCTTTGCAGAAGTAAGAAAGTCATTGCAGCGTTCTAAAATTAGGAGGGGTGTAATTTGCCATTTTGAGTTTAAATACAAGGCGCATTTTGTTTTATTGTATTCTGAGATGATGGGCGCACCGTGCCAATTGAAGTATGTGTTTAAATGAATGAAAACTTTGATTATTGGAACATATGTTGAAGACAGCTTCCGCATGATGGGCAGTGGGTGAATTTGCGTGGTATTGTAATTTTGATGATGAGATGAATGTGAATTTGTAGGAATTTAAAGGTAAGCTTCCGCATATTAATTGAGATTGCCATTGGTAGAAATATGCATCAGCTGGAAAGATTTTGGGTATTGCAAGCTATGCCTGCGTCAGGAAGTCTTTTATAAGTTGAGCCCATAACATTGTTGATGGCCGATGGCCGATTCCCCTACTAGACATGATATTTTATAAACTGTTGTTGATAAATCCATCGAGTCCACAACATATATCGCAATAGGCGCTTTCAAGGGTGACAACCCTTTGTATATTGTGATATGCGAGTTTCGATAGGCGGATATGATATAATAGTAGAGAATTTCATAATGTTGCTGTGGTTCCACAACGTATCACAATTAATATTATATATATTATATATATATATATATAATATATATATATATATATATATATATATATATATATATATAATATATATATATATATATATATATTTATATATATATATATATATATATATATATATATATATATATATATATATTATATATATAATATATATATGCAATTTTCATGTTTTAATGTGGCAAGGCTGAGAGCCCGAATATATGAAAATGCACTGAAAAAACATGCCTCAAAAAAATTTAGTGGACTTCACTTGTTTATACACCTGGACATATATATCATCAGGTCTGCACATGTATATCACACTCGGGGGTTTTGGGTAATGGCACATAATAGAACCCCTCGATCTGATTTCTCCGATATATATATATATATATATATATATATATATACTCTGCCTCCGATAGTATATATTGCATATATAAACTATATACTGCTCTGCCTCTGCCTTTATGTCCTTCGCTCTTTGTACTCTTCTACTCTTCCTCTATGCTCCTCTGATCGGTCTTCCTTTGGATTCCGATAGTTCTTCTGTGGCATATATTACTCCCGATACTCCTGATATGGCTCCTCTTGTAGCTCCGATAGATTTGTTTATGCTCCTCTGAGAGCTCTGCTTTGATATTCTACAATACTCCTCTTTTGATGAATTCTTCCTCTTAGTTCTTCTTGGGCATGTATTACATGCGATACTCCTCCAGTGTGGCTCCTCTTGCTCCAATGTCTTCCTTTGTCTTTTCAATGTCTTTTAATGATCTTCTCTGATACCTTCATACCTTGATGGCTTTTGTCTTTTCCGATATGCCTCTCTTTGTTAACTCCTCCATTAACAAACTCTTACTCATGGCTTGGCTTTCCTGATGGCCTTCCTCCTATTTCTTTATGGATTTTCTCTGCTTCCCCTTAGCTTCGTATCATCATCTAGTAACTAGAATATTGCCATATTGACATCAATGACAACCTAGGTCAACAATCTCCCCCTTTTTTATTGATGGAAATATTCTTCTTCTCTCCCCCATTGACTTCAATGGCAAAGGAATGCTCTGGGACTCCCCCTATCAAAATTCTTCTGTTCTTTATGAATGGTAGATCTTCATGGGTTTGTTACTCCCCTTGTCATAGTTCTCTTCTTTTTACTCAAGATAGATGGATTGATGCTTTATCATCAATTAGCACATTATCACCTCTTCATGTCTCAGAACTACTTTATTATGGCTTCTACAATGCTTAATGATGCTCTACTTCAATGCTTTCAACCAGATTGCAAATATCCACACACCAAGTTTCCAAGTCTAGGTTTTTATGCTTCAATCCATACTTTGTTGTCTCCACAGTAAAAATTGAGAGGCCTTCATAGTCTGAATAAAGAGAAAATGCCATTGAAATTGTCTTTCTTACTATCTTTCTTCAGATCTGAGTTCCTTTGTGTCTCTGTGCTTCTCCTTAAGTTACTTCCATCCAGTATTCAACATCATTGCATTTGGATGAAATGGTCAGAGGTTGTGCCTCACTATTGCCATATTTTCTAAGTGACTAGTATTAGCTTAAGTTATATTTGACTGCACAATATTCTCCTTTATATGAGCCATCATTTCCTTGTGTTCTTTTACAGATCTCTGCAAGTTATTTCTGCTAGCAGATTTAGATATCCAATCTGTGACTGCCTTTCAAATTCATTTTGTTGATTTTCATATTCTTGCAATGCTTCAGTTTTGTTATATGTTGCCAACTGCTCTTACTTCAAACTCCATTCTAGATGTATCTATTTGTTTGAAGGTTTCCTCTATTTGTGTCCATAATTTACCTGTTCTCACATTAAATCCCCGAGTCAAGACATAAACTTCTATGATAACAACGCCATAGTTGTTTGCCCTATTTCTTTAGTATTAGATGAGATTCTCTGTTGTTCCAAGTTCTACTAAACATCTTCAACACCAGTCCAAAGAATAGTTAAGAGATCAAGTTCTTCAATGGAGTGCTCCTGAGGAATGATCTTTATCAATAAATGATTGTTAATATAGCTCAACAAGGATTTTATAAGGATCCTTTCACTAATAGCTTTTGCAATAATGATCAAGAATCACAGGCTCCCCCTAACTGTATGCATCTTCTCTTTTGGCAGAGTCTTCCCATCAAATGCTCAGATTGTCGAAGGTCAAGTCAACAACATGTGTTGTTGGTTGGAGAGTTCAAGAGACTTTCAAATTGTATTTGCTTCCTTCTCCATACTTGTGTAACTTTCTTCTTTTGCATGGTTCTAGCTTGTGTAAGAGCCCAGGTTAAGTTACAAACACATGCCATATGACCAATTTTATGACACTTGAAGCATTCTACATTGTTCATGAATAATAATTCATGATTTCTTCCTACAAAATTGTTCCTTGGAGATTGTTGGGGACCATAATATCTATCTTTATGACATGGTTGGGGACCATAACATCTATCTTTATGATATGCTTTACAATCTTTTTCCATGTGACCAAAGTTTGTATAAGATTAACAATAACGAAAAAATAAACTTTGGTACCTGGGAGATGGAGATTTCGTTGATGTACTTCTGAAGCCTTTTTGCATTGAGATCCTTTGATGATAACCATTTCTTCTTGCATCTTTGACATCATCTACCTTTCTTCTTGGAGTAGGATTTCTTCCATTGTTTCCTTGATTTTTCTCCTTCCCTTTGCTGGAACAAGGAGCATCACCATTTCTTTTTGTCTTCTTCACACCCCTTTTATTTGAAGCATTATTATTCTTGTTTGAGGATTCACCTACATACCCGAGACTTGATTTATCAAATGGACATCTTTGATAGCTAAGCATGTCATCCAAGGCTTGAGAGCTCTTCAAGATTTCGTTCATCCCTTCAACCTTTTTTATGAGGAAGACAATCTCTTCTTTCAATCTTTCACACTCATTATTCTTCTTAGCAAGTTGTTTCTTAGTTTCTTCCTTGATACGAGTAGCTTCGTCTGCTTCTATTTTAAGGGAGATGATATATGAATTCATTTTGAAGTTTTCTTTATTTTCCTTTGCTAGACTACTCTCCATTTCTTCCTTGATCCTTGTAGCTTGTTTCCTTGCTTCTTGTAGTTGAGATTTGAGAGAGGAGACCTCTACCTTGTACTAACCAATCTCTTCTTCAAGTTTGTTCAAGCTCTTGTGCCTTTGTTCAAGTTGACTTGACAAGGTATCTTCCCATTTATTTGCTTTATCCAATTGATTTGTCATGGATATGACTTCTTCATGATGCTTTCTTTTGCTTTGATGAAATTCCTTCTTAAGCGTGTCAAGCTCTTCATCCCTTTCTTGTACTTGAAACTTGACAAGGTCAAATTTCTCCCGTGTTTGATCTTGGTCACCAGCTAGTGCTATCTTCTTAAGTTCCTCATTTTCCTTTTTCAAATTTCTAATCTCTTCCATGGCAGTCATAAGTTGAGTGAGGAGATCTTCTACAAAATCTTTTTCATTCTCTTCATCTTCTATGATGGGTTTTGTATTTCCTTCTCGATTTCCATCATCTTCTTGATTGATAGTCATGGTCAATGCTCCTTTTGAGTGAAGGTCATGAAGTTTGTCCCATATACCCTTTGCTAATGAATATTTTCCTAGATTGTTCTTTATAGAATTAGGTAGCCCATTCAAGATTGCCTTCATTGCTTTTGCATTGTAGTCCTTGGATTCTCCATCCATTCTGCTATCAACCATCACTGTTTTCTAGATTTCAATGCCTTGAGTCTGTAAGAAATTCCTCATTCTTGCTTCCCATAAATTAAAGTTCCCATTGAACCTTGGAGCCTCCTCAAATTGATTGTCTTCTATTTTAGTGGTAGAGGGTGACACGTCCTTAGGAGGATTGGAGAATTTCTTCCTTGACCTCACCATTTGTGTTCTAAAGATCAACCTTCAAGCTGTTAGGCTTTGAATGAAGGTACTGGCTCTGATACCAATTGTTGGAAATACTAAGAGGGGGGTCAATCAATATTTCTTTTTCAACTATTGTTTTACCAGTTAAAACATTTATATTCAGAACACAAGATGAACAACAAGTATAGATGCTTTCATTAATATAATCTTTGCAATAAAATAGATACAATATATAAATGGCTGCAATCAGTTGCCAAGCACCAGCTTGGACTTTTGTGAGGCTCCAACTTCTAGAGCACCAACTATGTTTTTCTAAGGCAACAATCTTGGACTGAAGAGCACCAACTCCCAAGGACACCAATCCTTCTAGTTCTAAGGCACCAACCCTCTACTGCAAACTGTCTAGATCTGTTTTGTCAAGGCACCAACCTTGGATATAGGAGCACCAACTCTAAGGACACAAATCCTTAAAACTTCTGAGGCACCAACCCCAAGGGCTCCAACCCTCTTGTTAAGGAATGTTTGACAGTAATGTTCTATTCTTAGAACTCTTCTTTACTGAGTTATGTCTATTTACAACTTCACTATAGTCTCCATGCTACAACATCAATGGAAACTAGTCTTCTTATGAAGGAGTCTTTACAACTCTTCATACTATCCACATAGAGTCTTCAATAGCCTTCGTGATCTCTGATAATGTCTCCACACAGCTTTAGTGAGTCTAATATTCATTGTACTAAGCTCTACATAAGAACCCACTTTCTGTTCAAGCATGTGTTGTAACTGTCACATTAAATGCTTTAGCATGACTGCTTCTTTCCTGGCTACTTCTCCCTTCAAATAATGTTAGATAAAGCTTTATTTATTACATCACATAATTGTTCTTCAGACTGCATTGTGTACCTGTTTAATTAATCACAGGTCTGAGTCTCTCATAGGGTAACATGATCAACAGAGATGCTCATCCTTCGATTGCCTCCTGTCCTATTGGTACTTCAGCCCTTTTCTGTTCTACTAGACAGTACGACTGCATCTATTTATTTCAGCTTTTTTAGCCAAACTTTTTCTTTCCTTGTTCTCTATTTTTATATATTCCTGATGCCTCTGATCATGGGTTTCCTCTTTCTGCTGGCTCTTCGGCTTCCTCAATGCTCGCTTGATCCTTCAACTTCCCTCCTCAATCATTGTAGTTTCCTTTGTGCTTGCTTGCTTCTTTGGTTTCCCGATCCTTTGGTCGCTTTAGCTTCCTCTGCCTTTTCAAATTAACCAATGCTTCACAAGACACGTTCAAGAGGAAGAGGGGCCGAATTACAATAGAAATGGTGCTTATTATAAAATATCAGAGAGGTCCCTTTTTTTCCTTTAATAACATTCATACATTAGAGTTCATTATTTATGGAGAGACTGTACCAATAGGAAGGCCCCACATGCCACATCACAATCATAGTCGTTTAGGCCCACTGAACTATCAGAACCATTATTTGAATCTTTTGGCCTTAAAGACCCTAGGTAATACAATTATTGAAATACACAGGAATATATGGAAAAACTCAACTGAATTCTTAAGGCCAAACTTAAAATGCATTACGCTTACATCTATAACTGCATTGGGTCCACTCCTTCACAACGTTATAGCAATCGGCAATCACGACTTCTGGAATTATTTTATAAGTCGAGCCCATAACATTGCTGATGGCCCATGGCCGATTCCCCTAGTGGACGTGATATTTTAGAAACTGTTGTTGATGAATCCATTGGGTCCACGACATATATCACAATCAACACTTTCCATGTAGCAAGGCCTTAAACATTTGCAATATGGTGGATGCGATACAATATTAAGCTATATTGCAATGTTGCAATGGGTCCGCATACTTTATCATAATCGGCACTTTCAGGGGTGATAGCCCTCTGTATATTGCAATATGCGAGTTCCAATAGGCAAATGTGATATAACAATAGAGCATTTCATAATGTTGTAGTGGGTCCACAACGTATCGCAATTAAATATTATATATATATATAATATATAATATATATATATATATATATATCTATATTGCAATTCACATGTTTTAATGTGGCAAGGCTTAGAGACCGAATATATGAAATGCATTGAAAAACATGCTTCAAAACATTTAGCAGACTTCACCTGTTTATACACCCAAACATATATATCATCGGGTCCGCACATGTATATCGTAGTCGGGGGTTTTGGGTAGTGGCACATAATATAACCCCCCGATATGATTTCTCTGATATATATATATATACACACACACTCCACCTCCGATAGTGTATATTGCATATATATACTATATACTGCTCTGCCTCTGCCTTTATGTCCTCCGCTCTTTGTACTCTTTCGCTCTTCCTCTATGCTCCTCTGATCAGTCTTCGTTTGGATTCTGATAGTTCTTCTGTGGCATATATTACTCCCAATACTCCCAATATGGCTCCTCCTGTAGGTCCGATAGCTTTGTTTATGCTCTTCTGATAGCTCTGCTTTGATATTCTACAATACTCCTCTTTTGATGAATTCTTCCTCTCGGTTCTTCTTGGGCATGCATTACATGCGATGCTCCTCCAATGTGGCTCCTCCTGCTCCAATGTCTTCCTTTCACTTTGCAATGTCTTTCAATGACCTTCTTTGATTCCTTCATACCTTGATGGCTTCTGTCTTTTCCAATATGACTCTCTTTGTTAACTCCTCCATTAACAAACTCTTACTCATGGCTTGGCTTTCTTGATGGCCTCGCTTCTGTTTCTTCATGGATCTGCTCTGCTTCCCCTTGGCTTCATATCATCATCTAGTATCTAGAATATTGCCATATTGACATCAATGACAACCTAGGTCAACAAAAATATTAGTTAATATTCAACTTACTTAGTTTTTAGCTTCATATGAGTTGTTCCCGTTGAAAATGCAACAAAAATGCCTATGTCGACCATTCTTATGAATATTGGAATTATCATATCACTATGAGACATAACACAACAATATATTGACATGGTCGATGAATAGGAAATAGTGATATCTCTGATCAGTTACTACAAACATGAATTATCAAACAGTTAAAAGCTACATGCACAATGCATAAATTCAAACAACTATGATTGTGTTATACGCTACTAAGGATTTGTTTATGCCCTAGACATTATTTCCCATGTGCTTGCACTACTTTTAGTAGTGGATAATGTGTCTACACATGGTGAATCAACTATTCACAAACTCATAAAATTTGTAACTATAAATATTTATTGAAAATATATAGACTTTAGTCAATAATGCAATTGAGTGAACACCTTTTTTGTGATAATAAGGGGAATTATGCATGCTAAAATTTTGGCCTTTCAAAGAAACTAAGTACAAGTTTCAAAAATATACACATCGCAAGGACAAAAGAAATATGAAAAAACCCCTAACTATAAATAACCTTGTACGTAAAAAAATCCACCATGAGAAATATCTTTTAAATGATCATTGGAAATCTATCCATAGAATATGCATGGATGTGAATCTAAATTGTGGCCACTGCTAGATGGTGTTCAAACCTTACTGCTAGATGGTGGTGTAACCCCACCATGGGATGATGGTCTTACCCCACTAGAAAATGATAAGACTACTCTAGAAATAGATGGTCTTTCCTACTCAATATCTTCAACAAATATGGCATGACAAATCATAATCTGTTGTCAAAAGGAGCAATTCTTCTTTTGTATATGGTGCAATTTCTATGTAAGACAAAATTATACCTTAAGCAAATTCCTATAGAGTGAAAGGGCTCTCTTTATCTTGGTTCCTTACATTCTAAACTAGTTTTTATGACATCCCAATATACCTAGAATGTTAAATGATGGAAATAATTAATTCTCATCAAATATAGTAGAATTTTCCTATTGGAATGAGCCAACACAAAATGCCATGTACCACGTATCCATATAATTATCAACACATGAATAATAAGTGCACCACTCACTAAAACATGACACTTATAATGTTTTGTACTTAACCTATACAAAGTTCTATGAAAAAGAGAATATATCTTTTTTACTAATAACTCATTTTTGCTACTTCATTGTGAACTAAAACATCTACATATTCACAACCATTTTTCTCTAGTAAAAGGTAATATTCTATAATTTTGTTTTCTTGGATAATGGTATGAATAATTGCAAGGTTTGATAAGTGAACATTGAAGTGGGTCTTATACTCTTAAAAATATTACTCAAAAAGTTGGCCATTTATCTTTTGTTTTGACATCCTAGTGTATCATTCGCTCTAATATTATACATGGACAATTTCTAAATTTACATTTGATTTATGTTTAAAATTTTTGTTGATGCATCGCTTTGACGTTTTACATTGAGAATTTCTAAATTCACATGTGATTTATGTTTGGTATTATTTAATATATAAAAATTTAAAATTATTAAAAGTAAATATTATCAATTTTTTCTAGTTCCACATGTACAAAACCAAATCTCATTTTCAATCAATTTATGACTAATCGGATCATTTTGAATTACAACATGTGTTTTTAAAAAATTAGTAAACTCATAAAATTAATTCGAAAAATAATAAACTAACTTGAAAATAAGATGACTAAATGTGGATTGAATACGATGACTAAGATAGAATAGTACTATGGAAACTTGTCAATATCGAAGAGAAAACCACTTCAGCCAAACCATTCCATGGACTTGTTAGTTAGTGATGGGACCAAACCTGATCACCTACGACATACCATTAATGTGTGATTGTGTGGGTGATTTTATGGTTGATTGGTTTTATGGCGCGGTACTGATGAGTTAATGTTGTGAGGACAACTGTCCTGTCCACGGGTTCCACTTCTCCCACCTCTTCACTATGCCAAAGAAACCCTAACCTTTGTCATTCGGTTGCTGTTCCGGTGCTCTACTGCTCCATGGAGGTGAGGTCTCTATCTTTGGTTTTCGTCTGTTCGGCCCTGGTTATGATTGTGGTTCCTGTAGTTGTGGGTCTTAGCTGTACGTTGGTCTCTTCTCTTTCGCGGCTATAAGACTCGGCTATGGCTACGATGCTCCTCTGTTTATCGGTCCTGTGTATTGATTCGAAGCTCGGCTTCATGGGCTTGAAACCCTTGGCTTCTGCAAGGTACTCCACCCGACTATGGGTCTTGTGTTGGCCACCTATCTTGTGACTCTGCAGGTGCTACTTCGGCTATACTCTTGGGTTGCCTCGACTCTGTAAATTTGTTTGTCATTGTGTGGCTTCAATTATGCCTTTGTCTTAAGAGATTTCGCCTCACTGTTTGACTGTAAGCTTGACATTTTGTTGCAGGTCATGGTCGTGGGGTGGCTTGACTCTCATCTCTTGTCTAACATTTGAACAAAGGTAAGCTCTCCTTCCATGATTTATAGTTCTGCTTCATTTGCTATTGTTGCTAATTATTCTCACTCCTTGTGAGTAGTGGGCACTCTGGCGACTGTGACCTTGGTCTGCAGCTTCTTTCCTCTATTTGCAAGGCCTTGGCTCCTCCGGTAAGTGAGATCTTCGGAAACCCTCGTCCCTATTTTCAATTTCTTTTTTATGGTTCTATTTCCTGGATTCTTATGGCCTTGTTTGGTGACCACTGTAGGTGAATGACTGGGCTCACTGGTCGCTGGTCTCTTGCCCTGACACCTACGCTCTGGTATCAAGTAGGGTCGTGCCTCATCGTTTCTTTGTTTGTCTATTTCGAGGTGTTTTCTATTTGTAGTCTATTGTTGAGGGTTGTGGCTTCAGCCTCACTGTTTCATGGTTTTGTGTATTTATGCCTCCGGGTTGTTAACTTATGAAATTGTAAATATATTGGCTCTGAACTCGTAGTTATATTCGACACTATTATGGATGACCTTTGTTTGTTTGTTCGGTCTTGTAGCTTGTCTATGACTTTATATTGACATCTATATATACAAAGAGATCTTAAAAATAAAATAGTAAATGTGAATGATACAAGTTTGTTGGTACTTGTAGATGCTTGTTTCTTTCTTTGTTCACTTCTGTAAGCCCTCTCTATTGATTTAAGGAACTCGACCGTGTTTTCTTCTAGCCTTTGTGATAATTTCTCACTCTCTGTCGCTGTTATGAAATGGGTAGATAAAAAAAAGAAATAACTTTAGGCTGAAATATATGGACTCATATTTTCTTGCTTCTCAAAATGATTGCATGCTTATTTGGTATGGATACTTACAATGGCTTTTTCCTTCCTTCTTAAAGATCACTGTACAGTTATTTAAACTGTCAGTAGTTATATTTTAGTTATTCATTGCTAAATGTTCATATTTGTCCATATTCTAAAGTCAATTTGAAAAAATAAATTAAAAATAAAAAAGAATAGTAAATAAAAATAAACAGTGGGCTGGGACGACCTTAAACTTAGTGTAAAGTCCTAAATGCTTTTAACTATAAATTTAAATGGAACTTAAAAAAAATAACTGAAACTCCTTCCAGTCTGCAAAGACAAATGCTCCAGCCATGACCTTCCTTAGCTGGATGCTCCTGCATCAGGCTTCCGGGGTAGATGAAAATTCATGGCTTCGGTCCATAAGCTCCTCGATGGAATACCCTACATGTTGTATCTGGCCTGCGTCAAGCCACGAATTGTCCTCAATGGGACGGTTCCTCCACTTGATGAGGTAGTGTAGGTACTCCTTTCTTCAAGTCCGCCTGGCCACCTGTGTATTAAGGATCCCTTCAATCTCAAGTGGCTGAGCTGAAGGAATTTGTCTCATCCACAAACTACTCTCTTCCTAGGTATATCAATTTTGTTGTTCTGAACTGTCCTCTTCAGGACTGGCAGTGTATGGGAATAAATCCACCACATTAAAAATGGGCGATATTCCTATACCTAGAGGCAATTGTAGGTCATAGGAATTTGTAGAAAACTTACGCAGAATTTTGCAAGGTGGAAGTTTCTTAAACTTTAACTTATTGTATTCGCCCTTAGGGAATCTTTCTATGTGTAGATGCACTAGGACTTGATCCCCTACGTTAAACTGTACCTCCCGTATTTTTAGATCTGCTTTCTGTTTGTACCTTTGACTGTTTTCCTGTAATCTTGACTTCACATGCTCATGTAGGTCGTTAATTGCTCTTGCGAAATCTTCCCCGTCAGCACTCCTTCTTTCTAACCATCCCAAATTGTGTAACTCATGCACTCCTCGAGGATGCATTCCATACAAGATCTAGAAAGGACTACTTCTCGTGCTTTGATTTGGTGAATCGTTGTAACCAAATTTTGCTTAGGCAAGTACACAATCCCACATCCGCGAATGTTATGCAACTAGACTCCATAGCAGGTTTCGTAAACTCCTATTCACCACCTCCATTTACCCATAAGTCTGTGGGGTATAAGTGGAGTTGAAATTCAACTTTGTGTCCAACGTTTTCCATAAGGTGCACTAGAAATGTCCTGTGAATTTCACATCCCTATCAGAAACAATGGACTTGGGTAAGCCATGCAGTCTGACAATTTCAGTGAAAAACAAGTGTGCTACATGGGTGGTGTCACTGGTTTTCCTGCAAGGGATGAAGTGTGCCATCTTGGAGAAATGGTCCACCACCACCATGATTGAGTCAAAACCCTGCTTTGTTTTTGGTAGACCCAAGACAAAGTCCAAACTGAGTGAGTCCCATGGTCTGCTTGAAATAGGCAAGGGTGTATACAATCCCGTGTTCTAACTATGCCCTTTCGCCAACTCACACATTTTACACTTGGTTACATATCGTTGCATGTCTCTTCACATCTTCGGCCAGTAGTAAAAATGACTGAGCTGATCCAAGGTCTTATCAATGCCGAAATGTCTCGCTAGACCTCCACTATGTTTTTTGCAGATGATGTTCTCCCTCATCGAACATTCTGGAATATACAATTGTCCTCCCTTGAATAGCAGCTCCTCCTGTAAGTTATAATCCAGCCATGGACTATTATTCCTCAACAAGGGATTTTGGAAGGCTTCATAAGCCTCCTTGAAATCTGCATCGATTTTATACAAGTCCTTTAGGTGTTCAAAACCCAACACTTGTATCGTGCTCTCCTATAAGAGTAAAACTCTTTTGCTTAGTGCATCTGCTACCTTGTTGGCCTGACCAGTGATATGCTTCAATATGAATGTAAAACTTTGCAAGTAATCAACCCATTTTGCGTGTTTACGATTCAGCTTATGCTGCTGCGTAACATACTGTAATGCAGAATTATCAGAAAACAAGACAAACTCATTACCAAACAAATAATGTCTCCAGTGCTTCAATGCTTGGATGACGACATAAAATTCCTTGTCATAAGACGTGTATTTTTGCCTACGTTCATTTAATTTTTCAAGGAAGTAAGGTACTAGTTTGTCTTCCTAGCTGAGTATGACTCCAATGGTTGTACCACTAGCATCACAATGAACTTGGAAAAGTTTGTTAAAATCAGGCAATCTCAAAATTGGCCTTTCAATAATCTTCTTCTTCAATATCTAGAAACTTTTCTCTGCAGCTTCAGTCCAATGGAAACGCTGACTTGTATTTTTGATGGTATCCAACATGGGTGCATAGATTCCACTAAATTTTTTTATAAACTTGCGATAGAAACTTGCCAACCCATGAAAACTCCGAACTTTGAACAAAATCTTAGGGGATAGTCAATTGATTATAGCTGCAACTTTTTCTGGGTCCATTTTCACCTCATTTTCTGAAATCAAAAAACCCAAATAGACTAATTCCTTATGATAGAAAGAACATTTTTTTAAATTTATCAACAACTTATTTTGCTGTAACTTCTTCAAAACATATCTAACGTGCCAAAAATGTTCTTCCTTGGTCTTACTGAAAATCAATATATCTTCAAGATATACAATCATGAATTTTTCAATGAACTCCTTAAAAATCTCATTCATTAGGTGCATGAAAGTGCTAGGGGTGTTACTCAACCCAAATGGCATCACCAACCATTCATACACACCTTCATTGGTTTTGAACGTTGTCTTCCATTCTTCCCCTTCTCTTATTCTAATCTAGTGGTATCCACTCTTTAGATCTATCTTCGAAAAATATGCTACTCCACTCAAGAAGTCCATCATGTCATCCATTCATGGCAATGGAAATCTGTACCTCATAGTAATTTTATTTATTACTCTTGAATCAATACACATCCACCACTTGCCTCCTTTCTTGGGAGCTAAAACTGTCAGAACTGCACAGGGGTTTAAACTTTCCTGTATCAATCCTTTGTCCAACAATTCCTGTACCTGCTTCCTGATCTCTTCGTTTTCCTTAGGACTCATATGGTAAGAATCTTTGTTTGGTAACCTAGCTTCGGGAATGAAAGCTATGTGATGACTAATACTTTGCTTTGGTGGTAACTTATCCGGTAAATCATCTATCACAATGTTGCTGAATTCCTGTAACAAATCCTGGATTTCTTCAAGTAAGTCAAAAATTTCAGTATGCAACAACACTGCTCTTGGTCTCCTTACACTAGCATAGTTTATCTCATTATCTTCAATCTATTTTAAAAATTCTTTTCCCCTAATCATGAGTGCTTTTTTCCCACTAGTCTCTACTATTTCTTCTTCCTTGATGGGTACTAGTGTATGCTTAATCCCATCCATGACAAACTTGTAGCAATTTGTCTTTCCATCATGAACAACTTTTCAGTCATACTGCCATGGTATACCTAGTAGAATATGACACATGTCCATAGGCATGATAACACAAGTCATCTTGTCCCTATACTTTCCAATATGGAAGTCCACCTCACACTACTTATCAACTAGCAGTTGATGTCCTTTCTGTTACCAAGACACCTTATAGGGAGTTGGGTGCTTTAACCTTTTCAAACCCAATTTCTCCACCATATCTGTAGCAACCAGATTATCGGTGCTTCCACTGTCTATAATCAGTTTGCAACATTTTCCATGTGACTTACAAATAATCCGGAATAATGCCTTTCTCTGGGTTTGATCAACTGTCTCCTTTGTCGGTTTTAGCAGTACCTTATTTAAGACTAAGACCTCTCCTGTCTCTGGTACATTCTCTACCTCTTCGAGTGGTGCCTCTGCTTCCTCTGTTTGAGCAACATATGCTCCTCTTTGTTCAGTCTGTTCACCTTCAGGACACTCAAAGGACCTGTGCCCTCACTTGTGGCACTTGTAACACTGGTAGGCAGCTCCTCTACCTCTACCATTACCCCTTCCTCACTGGTATGGCCTTCCTTCTCTAGTGCTACCTTCTTTTTCTGTTTTCCTTGAGGTCTTTGAACTGCTGCCTTCTTCATTGTTATTGGCAATCCTACTGCTGCCAAAGGATTGTCCTTTCCCTCTGCCAAATCCACATCCTCTTTTTGCGTTCTTCTTCCTAGTGATCTTTTCTTCTGCCTTCAAGGCAATTTGGTATGCTTCCTCTATGGTTTTTGGAGAAAGAATACTTATCTCATCCAATATCTCTATCCTTAAGCCATTTACAAACCTCGCTAACTTTTCTGGGGTGTCTTCAATGTAACCTGCTCTCAGATTCACCGGATAAAATTCTTCGGTATATTTTTTCACAATCATTCCTCTCTATTTAAAATTCTACACCTGCCAATATAGAGCAATCTGGTAATCTTTGGGCAAAAACTTACCCTTCATTTTGGCAACCATTCTACTCCACTTTTTAACGGGTGGCTTATTTGGTCTTCTCGTCTCTGCTTGGACACTGTCCCACCATAAGGCTGCATGTCCTTTCAACTTGGTGGCAACGAATTTAACTTTTCTATCTTCGTTGATCTCCTCACATTCAAAGTATTTGTCTAACTCACTGATCTAGTCCAATAGCACTTCTGTGGACAAACTACCATCATAGTTTGAAATCTCAGGCTTTGGCTTACTGCTAGCTAATAAAATTGACCTTAACAATTTGATTTTAGGCCCTTCCTCATCTGATCCATTTGTCATATATACAATGTCTTTCTCACTGTCATCCCCTCCTTCCAGATCCCTTCTCCTTTCTACTTCTACTACTGCCAAATGGGCACTCAAGATCCTAATCTCTTCTCTTAATCCTTCATCTGATACTCTTCAAATAGCTCTACCACGACCTCTTCTTCTAACTTCCATTTAAAAAAAATAAAAAATTAATCCTAACCTGCTCTGATACCAAAATTTGCTGGGACCAGCCCTAATCACCTATGACATATAATTAATGTGTGATTGCATGGGGTGATTTTATGGTTGATTGGTTTTATGGAACGATATTGGCGAGTTAATGTTGTGAGGACAATTGTCTTGTCCATGGGTTCCACTTCTCTTGCTAACGGTACTGGCGAGTTAATGTTGTGAGGACAATTGTCTTTTCCATGGGTTCCACTTTTCTTGCCTCTTCACTATGCCAAAGAAACCCTAACCTTTGTCATTCGGTTGTTGTTCTGGTGCTCTGTTGCGCTGTCGAGGTGAGGTCTCTGTTTTTGGTTTCCGTCTATTCGACCCTGGTTATTATTGTGGTTGTTGTAGTTGTGGGTTTTAGCTGTACATTGGTCTCTTCTCTTTTGCGGCTGTAATACTCGGTTATGGCTGCAATGCTCCTCTGTTTATCGGTCTTGTGTATTGATTCAAAGCTAGGATTCGTGGGCATGAAACCCTCGTCTTTTGCAAGGTACTACACCTGACTATGGGTCCTGTGTTGGCCACCTATCTTGTGACTTTGCGGGCACTACTTCGGCTATACTCCTGGGTTGCCTCGACTCTGTAAATTCATTTGTCATTGTGTGGCTTCAATGATGCTTTTGTCTTCACAACTTTCACCTCACTGTTTGATTGTAAGCTTGAAATTTTGTTGCAGGTCATGGTCGTGGGGTGGCTCGACTCTTAGCTCTTGTCGGACATTCGAATAGAGGTAAGCTCTCCTTCCATTATTTATGGTTCTGCTTCATTTGCTACTGTTTCTAATTCTTGTCCCTCCTTGTGAGCAGTGGGAACTTTGGTGACTGTGACCTTTGTCCGCGGTTTCTTTCCTCCATTTGAAAGACCTCGGCTCCTCTAGTAAGTTAGCTCTCTGAAAACCCTCATCCCTGTTTTCAATTTCTTTTTTATAGTTCTATTTCCTGGATTCTTATGGCATTATTTGGTGGCCACTACAGGTGAATGAGTGGGCTCACCGGCTACTGGTCTCTTGCCCTGACACCCACGCTTTGGTATTGGGTAGGGTCATGCCTCGTCGTTTCTTTGTCTATCTATTTCAAGGTGTTTGCTATTTGTAGTCTACTATCGAGGTTTGTGGCTTCGGCCTCACTGTTTCATGGTTCTGTGTATTTATGCCTCCGGGCTGTTAACTTATGAAATTGTAAATATATCGGCTCTGAACTCGTAGTTATATTTGGCACTGTTATGGATGACCTCTGTTTCTTTGTTTAATCGTCTAGCTTGTTTGTGACTTTATATTGATATCTATATATACACAGAGATCTTAAAAAGAAAATAGTAAATGTGAATTATACAAGTTTGTTGGTACCTGTAGATGCTTGTTTCTTTCTTTGTTCACTTTTGTAGGCCCTCTCTGTTGATTTAAGGAACTCGGCTGTGTTTTCTTCTAGCCTCTGTGATAATTTGTCTCTCTCTGTCACTGTTATGAAATGGGTAGATAAAAAAAGGAAATAACTTCAGGCTGCAATATATGGACTTAGATTTTCTTGCTTATCAAAATGATTGCGTGCTTATTTTTATTCAATACTATGATGGATGATTACAGTGGCTTTTTCCTTCATTCTTAAAGATCACTGTACAATTATTTAAACTATTAGTAGTTACATTTTAGTTATTCATTGATAAGGGTTCATCTTTGTCTGTATTCTAAAATCAATTTGAAACAATAAATTAAAAATAAAAAAGAACAGTAAATAAAAATAAACAGTTGGCTGGGACAACTTTAAACTTAGTATAAATTCCTAAATGATGTTAACTAGAAATTTAAATGGAACTTAAAAAAAACCTAACTAAAACTCCTTCCGATCTGCAAAGATAATTACTCCAGCGATGAACTCCCTTCGTTGAATGCTCCTGCTCCTGCATCAATTAACAATTTATAGAATTATTGTGAGAACACAAAGAAAGTAGAAAGATGGTTAATAATTTATTTCAATGTATATCAATGAGGATAATGATGAACAATATCAAAGAATCGGATAGAAAGAATATGTTGCGTCGTTCTCCAATCTAGACCAGGTAATCAATCAATATCGACTCTCTCTTTGTTTTTTAATAAAAATGGCTTTTTATCAATCAATAACGTTTTTCAAATTATTTAATTTCTCCTTCCATTTGGGAGGAAAAGTAGACCATGAAACACGTGGATTTATGTATAAGGTTCATAATATTATGGACATATGGACATTTTGAAAATGTATATACTTAGAACATTATTTAATTTCTCCTTTCATTTGGGAGGAAAAGTAGACCATGAAACACGTGGATTTATGTATAGGGTTCATAATATTATGGACATATGGACATTTTGAAAATGTATATACTTAGAACATGATTATGGGATTCATAATACTGAAAATATATAAAAAGACCAGGTAAGGACATTTTAAAATGAATTTATTAGAATTTTATAAATTTTTACAATCATAGTGAAATAATAAAAAGATAGAAATATGAAAATTAAAAATCATTGTAAAAAATAAAAAGGAAGGTTTGTTTTCTCTAAAATGTAGACAGCTTCCTAATAATACTAATAAGCATGAATGTAACAACACATTAAAAATTCAATGCTAATTCTATGAGAGATTTGTAATTCACGGATTTCGAGAAGTTTAATATTTGAATTATAGTCCTGCTTTATCTTTGTAACCAGGAGAAAGAGATGCATGTGTAATAAGGCGTAAGAGTGGAAAATTCACCTTTTATTTGATGATAGGAAAAAGTGTACACGTTCTATATATTAAAAAAGCATTGTGATGATAGGAAAAAGTGTGCACATTCTATATATTAAAAAAAAGCATTGTGTAGAAAAAAACATGTATGCTTATTTTGTTGAATTTGTTTTTTAATAATTAAAAATGTTGACACCTAATCCTCAGCGATTGGGAGAATTGAATGTGAACAGTCATCAAGAAGATGAAATGAATGATCACATTCATGTATATAATAGATAGCTGCCTAATGGAATAAATGAATCAGTTTTTCTGGAGTTACTCCTGCCCTGACATGGTATCAGAGCACAGGTCCCAGGTTCTTTTTTTAACCTTGCCTTGTAACTCCTCTGTCCACTGCCTGCCTTCTGCTCCTCTGTCCACTGCCTGACATTCCTTGTTGTTTAACGCATGGGTTGGTTCGACTATTCCTCTGCCTAAACATTGCAAAGTTGTTGAACGCCTGAAGGAAACACTGCCTGACAATGCTGTCTGTTTTGGTAACGCTGCCTGACATGGCGACAACGCTGTCTGTTTGAAACGCTGCCTGACAACGCTGTCTATTTTGGTAATGCTTTATCGGAGCACCACGAGCCTGGTAACACGGTTTTGAAATCTATTGTGCTTGGGATGATATTAAAAAAACGCCGTCTGGTATCCGATATATTTAAAATACTGTCTGATATGAGCGGGATATGAAACGCTGTCTGGTATCCGATATACTTAAAATACTGTCTGATATGAGCGGGATATGAAACGCTGTCTGATATTTCAAAACGTTGTCTGATATTTAATAGTCGATATTTAAAAACGCTGTCTGATATGGATATGTCACCATATTTGAAACGCTGTGCTGCGTGGGTATATAACTCGTAGTGATTACATATATCCTTGTGTGGACTCTAGAAAGCTGAAAAAGCTTGGATTTGAGTACAAATATTCTTTAGAGGATATCGTTGATGATGCAGTCAAATCTTATAAACGGAGAGGACTCTTTTAAATGGCACATATGCCTGGCATGATCGTAATGTTATTTGCTTGGGAGTGTGACAGTACGCATCAATAGTTTCACTGATACTCATATGTCATTTATATTTTCAGAGAATAAATCTCATTCTCATATGTCATCAATCTGTGAATGCGAGCGGTGCTTCTTCAGTTTAAGTTACCTTAAAGCTTAGAGTGGCAGTGTTTATGTTTTCTCCCCTTTGAGAAAAATTTGACTGTATAGCAGCAGAAGTTTTTTCTTCATAAGAGCAATTTTTTTTGCCATCAGAAGTATTAGTCTATCAGCAAAAGTTTTTTTTATATCAGCAGAAGGAATCTTTTACAGAATGCATTCAATCATCTCTATGATAGGAATAGTTCTCAGTGGAAAGGAGAACTATCCTGACTGGTCCCGGATGATACAACACACCCTCATCTTCAATGAGTTGAGGAAAGGAGTGTGTGTCGGAGAAGGAGACAGTGACCCAGAAAAGCCTACATCAGACAAAGAGCTCGCCATCTGGGAAAACAAGAACAACAAAGCGTATGCATTAATCACAGCATCTGTAAATAAGGAGGTGAGTTGCCACATTTCATCATATTCAACTGCCTTTGAAGCTTTACAAAATCTGAAAGAACTCTATGACTCACATTCTGCACTTGAAGTCGTCTAACTTATGATTAAACTCTTCACTCTTGAACTGCAAAATAATGATCCTCTTGCTCTTGCATCTGAAATAAAGTCTATAATGCATGATATGAAATCCACTAAAGTTGAGCTGGATATCTCTCTTATTGCTTTTCTCAAGGCACTTTATCCTACATACTCCAATTATCTTGAGTCTCTGCAAGCAAATGGAAATCTCAAAGATATA